>MU939962.1:0-17374 GCA_036418165.1 Cooperia oncophora
AGATAAGTTGTTACGCTTCCGCGCGCTGAACTAGTCTGCGCGTCGCCGCAGCATGGATCTCCTGACCCGGCACTTGAGGGTGGTTTCCTCTAGAGCGGCCATTAATTCAATTTCTCTTCAACCTCTTGCAAGCTGTAATAAATTTTCCTAGAATTATAGAGCCTCTTTCGTTGACAGGGCCTTATCGTTAGGCTTGCAGCGAAGGGTGCAATAAGGGTTTGATGGGGCGTCGCATCGCTGCTGACGCATAACTCGTCGAAATTCCAATCCTGTATACCCGACGAAGTATACCTTGGGCCAAGGAAACGGCCACTCCAGTTTGTTGGGAAGGCGTCCTTCTGGCACATTTCGTTCCAGCTCGAACATCGTCCAAAAGAGGAAAAGCCGCCGAAATGGTCGATTACGAGGACGAAGTGGATGTGGAACTTCGCAAAACCCATGATAGATGCTGAAAGTGGATGAAAATACAGTGCTCGGTAGAAAAGTACCCTTTACAGGACTGGCTCATTGTCCATACCTGAAAATGATGCTGCTAATCCAATAACCCATGACCACATCGACAGAATAGTGCACACGTGAGATCACAACACAAATCATGGCGAAAATGCAAGATGTAATGGCTATTACTCTGAAAAATACGGGCGCTATCCGGCTCGGAGGGGCATTTGCTCTTTCTTCCTTAACAAGGTGGCTGGTAAGGCTAAGCTGACCATGAGTACTATTCACTGCCCCCACCAAAGTACGGAGCGTTCGGTTTATCATCCTATCAAGGGAATACGCCACGCATGAAACTCTACTCGGATTCCAAGTCCTCTGATAGAACGCTATCAACTTAAAGAAGAAATTGCAGAGCCATCTGACGGGTAGAGCTTCCTTCTGCCACGTGCGCTTTGTTCCAACTGACAGCCCTCCGCTCGGAGTGATTGAAAGCAGGGTACATCATCGTGATAAGGGCATGGAGCACGTTGGGATTCCCTGGGAGGTGTGGGCATGATACTTGAATGGCGGGGCGTCGTAGCACAGGTGCGGGGAGATCATATTTTGCAACGGGCCGCTGAGCGTGAGATATTAAAGACACATGGTACGCTCAAACACATTGAGGGTGTATGAGACTATCAGCCCCCAGCTGTCGATGTGTCGTGGTCCCCCCGCCCAAACATGCCCAGGAATGGAGATACAGGACCGTGGGAAAGGCTTATTCCTTGCTACTCCGCCCAAAATTCACCGCGCGCGAGTTGCATTTCGCCGCGCGCGCGGTGAATTTTGGGCGGAGTAGCAAGGAATAAGCCTTTCCCACGGTCCTGTATCTCCATTCCTGGGCATGTTTGAGCGGGGGGACCACGACACATCGACAGCTGGGGGGCTGATAGTCTCATACACCCTCAATGTGTTTTGAGCGTACCATGTGTCTTTAAATGTGCTATGCTGACGGTGTTAGTGCACCCTCCCCTTGCCTAAGTGTGTTACATCTGGTAGTCTGATGCGACACCATTCCTTCTCCTTTCTACCGTCACATGCCTGTACTGATTTCCGAGCGAACACTTACCCACCAGAGAAGCTAGAAAGGGAAATTGAGATGGAGAGACACTCATCAACACATGTCGTTTTTGGGCGAGAATTCCTGGTTTTAGGAATTTTTCTTTTTCGAAGGCGAAAACGATCATCTTCCCGCGCGACCGAGTACGACCTGCCCCCTGATGGGGCTCTACCAATGATGTTGTACCCTGATTGAAAGCCTGGTCGGTATGAGCGGGCTTACATAATGGTCTCATGCGGCTAAAATCCGCTGGATAACAACTTTGTAGTCAAACGGGTGGGGGGGGGGGGTCTTGTGAAGAACTGTCACACTGCCGAAAGTTCGTGATAAACCCACTTCAGAGGCCATAAAGAATGCGGTGTATAGTAGTTGAGGAAGAAGCAACTGGTTGAGATCGCTGTGGTATGTCCGGAAAACAACATATCACCACAATGCAATTTATGGTGATTCAGTGAATCCACTTGTAAGCCAAACTGTAAAGAGTAAAAAGAGAGTAAGAGTAACGAGTACAAAACATCTATCAGTACACAACAACAATTCAATATGGGTTTTCTTCTACGTTTCCAACGGCGCCCCAGCTTTTCCCATCTCTGCTGAGTTAGCTGGCACCTTGACAGTCGTACTTGACCTCCACTGACAGTCGCGAGGTGTGCCTCTCAGCCGAGTCAGCCAGTGGGTTCATACCGCGTTCATACCTTGCGGCAGCGTCCACTAGCATATACCAGCGACCATCACATTTCGAGCGCCTGTCAGCGTCAGCGACTGGGAAACTATGTATAGATATCGATCTAGCGAACGGCAGCGTCTATCTGCGCCTACCAGCATCCACCAGCGTACACCAGCGATCATCAACGTCTCGAGGGGCTAAAAAGTCTCTTGGTTTGGTTGGATTAGGCGACGTGCAATCGTGCAGCCGCACCATATTGCTACACAATAAAGTAGTCCTGGTTGGTGGACGCCGGTGGTCGCTGGTGGACGCTGGTAGACGCTAGATCGATATCCATACTTTCCAATTCCTCGAGATGCTATGGTCGGTGGCGGACTCTGGTGGACGTTGGTAGATGCTGCCTAGATCGATATCTATGCTTTCCCAGTCGCTGGCGCTGATGGTCGCTCGAAATACGCTGCCGCAAAGTATGAACGCAGCCTTGTGGCTCTGAGCTGGGTCAACAAGTTGGCTAATGCCATGCATACTTAGCTATGGCCGCAGCCCGGATCTCTTGACGCCAGCGCTATAGGGCGATCCGCGCTTGCAATGAGTTTTACTTGGAGTCCCCACTCGTCACCATCATTAGACGTGATATGACCACTAAGTAACCTACTCCTTTTTGTTAATACTTAGGGGGCGCATGAGCTACACGATCGTTGTTCTCCGCTGAGCACGAGAATTTTCAGTGAGAAAAATTGACTTACTGTGTACGAGATGGTGAGAAACTTGGACAGAACGCTGAATAAGCTTGGATTAGGATCTGGATTCGGCGGAACACAGATGCTGGAATATACTTGTAAACTGAGATAAGTATATCGTCGTTGCTGCAGCCTGGTTGAGCGTTCGTATCCAGAGGACCAATGAGTTGAGAAAATCCGCAAAAGGAATAGGATAGGTGTCTACTGACATGATCCGCCTTATGCGTAATTGCTTCTACGATCAGTCTCTCTCCGCAACGATGGAAATATTCCTCCATTGGGAAACTGCTGACGATGAGCGTCAGTACAGAAAAATTCTTAAGGGAGTCAAGCTGCGCATGAATGCAGACTTCTTGCCCACATTGAAGGAACGGTCCACGATGAGCTATGAAAATGCAAGAGGTTATGTGGGAAGGTAGTGCGGTCCGGAGTGGACAACCCTGTGCCAGTTTCGCGGCGGAAAGTTGTACGGTAAAGGAATTAAGGCGCAAAGTTGCTTCAGTGGTACATCCCTTTTTCCAGTGACTCCGCCTCCAGACTCCGCCTCCAAAGTCGGCCTTCCAGCCAAATGCTCCCGGGCAAGTATCATGGAGTGGATGCATTCAATGTCTCTTGTAGAGTCATAGGGTTCATTACTGGGAATCAGCCGACGGGAATCGTCCCAACGCGCGATCTCTTAGGCTGCGTTTATACTTTGCGGCAGCGTAGCGTAGCGCTTCCAGCGTACGCCAGCGGCAGTGTCGGGGAAAGGATAGATATCGATCTAGCGTTCCCAGCGTCACCAGCGTACGCTGGCGTAGCGAGGGCACGGGAAGCATAGCTATCGATCTAGCTTCACCAGCGTTTCTCCGGCGTTTTCCCTTCCCGTGCCCTCGCTACGCTAGCGTACGCTGGTGACGCTGGGAACGCTAGATCGATATCTATCCTTTCCCCGACACTGCCGCTGGCGTACGCTGGAAGCGCTACGCTACGCTGCGCTACGCTACGCTACGCTGCCGCAAAGTATAAACGCAGCCTTACCTCTACAGTTGTTTGAGGCTAGAGGAGGCGTTTCCAACGTTCCCTTTAGCATTTTCTCTTCATAATCAATTCACTTGGCAAATTTCCTTCAACATTTCTACAACATCACCTGGGCTTTTTATCGTGGACCGTGCCTTTAATGCGGACCGTTTTCAGCAACCTAAGATTACGTTTTAACAGCTCAACATCAAAAACAGCACCGAATAAGACTACTCAACCACGGCGTGTCCTGCCAATCGAAGTTAAACGAACTCAATCCCAATCCCGTTATTGCGAAATCCTGAAGGAATATGAGTTAGACAAATGCTGATAGCACGCATAATATATAGTACTGTAAGAATGTAGCAAAGTCGCCGAGTGACGATCCATCTGAAAGAATCAAACTTGCTAGTTGTACTTGCTTCCGGGTTGCTTCCTCGATTATTCAGAGTTCAAGCTCTTTAATCGCAAACAAACAGATTGCAGACTAACATAAGGCGTTGCTTTCCTCTTCGACGGAGTATACAAGGGGGGGGGGGCAAAAAGATACTATTTTCCTCGACTTTCAAGGCGAATAAGTTACACTTCATTAAATTCTGATTGGACATTTCCACCATCAATTCAACAACACATTGTACACTATCACGAAACTCCGCCACAGCCTTCTGGACGAACGCCATCGAGAGATTCTGCCACGCGACCGTGATTCGGTGCCTGAGTTCAGCGAGGTCGTTGATTTCTCCGCCTTTGTAGACCACCCTGTTGAGCTGCTAGGACCCGGTAATCAAGGGGTCAAGTGACACACTTATTATTCAGTCTCAGTCTTCTTCAGGTACTCAACGCCCTTCCATTCCGAGTAGGCGAGGGTTTTTCGATTCCATGTGCTGGCACCCAATCCTGTAGCAGTACGAGGTTTTCCAAGGGGGTACACGAAACGATGAGGGCAGGATATTCTCCTCGAGCTGTTCGATGCTAAACGTCAGTGTTCACGTTCGATCCGTGGTTCACGAAGACAATATCGGTCTCAACATTCCAGGAACTTCCGGTCCACACCATCAACCTCGCCTTGACGAGTGGAAAGAAGATGGTATCCTTGACCCTAGCGACACTGTCGGAGCTGAGGTATGTGAGCTGCAGCGAACACCTCTGTTTAAGCTTTGAGGAAGTGACAAGGTAACGGCAGTAAGGTTCAAGGTTGCTCAGTGACTCCGCCCGTGTTTGTGATGTCTTATTTACACTCCCCTTCGTTTGCCTACCCTCTCGCTGTTTTCTCTAGCCTCTCCCGCGATCCACTTTGATCGTTTGCCTTTCCGTGGCACGAGTAGGGCCTTATTTGAAGATATCTTGACGGTTTTCTTTGCTTTTTTTCACGACGAGTAAATTAGCACATACAATTCCATTTCTCTACCCCTTACCCAGGAATTTAACGCTGGCTCGTGGTGAAGTGTGTCTTCATCTAGCTTTACGGGAGAAATCCCCGGATGATCTCATGGACCAAGTTGACCACCAACTCCCACCCACAAAAAGCAAGTACGACCCCCTGTTGAGATGCTCCTAATAATACGGTTCTCTGTTTAGAGGCAGCAGTGCCGTAGGAGCAGTCAGAGGAGAAATTAGCGCAACTGAGTGTCACCTTCGGAATAAACTGGTGATTTGGCAAGAAGTAAGGAACTAGCGAAAGTACAAAATGCCCCCCCCCCTTTCTGTTGAGAATGATAAAAAGCAAGATAAGAAGGAATAGATGACCTGTATTTGTGAAATACACAGCAAATCAAGAGAAGTAAAAACACCGCTGCCGTTGCAAATATATCTGCCATGAGTCTCAAAAAGTCGTTTTGAGGGATGATAGAGTGTGTCAAGTCAGGAAGTGGCAAACTAAATGGAAGATTACTGGGTGTTGATCTCTTGACGGGGCATTCAAAGCACTCCTTGTGCAAAACTAGAATTACCGTGCTGCGAATGGAACCATCTAAAGTTGCTTTACTAACCACGAATCGTAGCTCGTTCCACCCATTAGTTCCCGCTTTCACATTCTGCGGCAGCGATTGTCCAGCAGCGTCCAGCAGTGGAGAGTCTGGTACAGTAGTAGGATACCCTCCTACTTTCCCAGACTCTGTACCCTCTCTAGGGTAACATACTGCTGGTATACACTCTATACCAGCAGTCTGTTACCCTCCTATCTCCCCATACTCTACCAGCTGTCTGCTACCCTCATATCTCCCCACACTCTCAACTCCTGGACGCTGCTGTTCGCTGGTGGACGCTGGTGTACGCTGCTGGCGCTTCCATAGCGGTTGAGGAGCTGCTGGTCGCTGAAGGGTAGCTGGTAGAGTGTGGGAAGATAGGAGGGTAGCAGACATTGAGAAGCTGCTGGTCTCTAATGGGCGCTAGTGGAGCTAATCGATATCATAAATTTCTTATTTGCGGCATGAAGGGGCGCTGAAAACGCTGCTGGTCGCTGGTAATCGCTGCCGCATAGTATGAACTCAGCGTTATGGTTAGGCAAAGGCCTTTATCTCTATCACAGTTATACTCATTCACAGAAGAGTCCTTTAGATGCCTCTTGCAGATTATTAAGCGACGCAGTTACTGTAAAGAAGTTGAGGCATTGATAGCAACTCACCGGCTGATTATATCTGATATCACGGCGAGTACAAAGTGATTAATCAACATTGCGATGACGAAACACATCATGTCACGAATGTTTTAAGACGTTCTCGCCTATATTCGAGCTCGTCCTGTTGTCGTAGTGGAATACGAACTGTAGTTGTTTCATCTGAAACTAGGTTTGTGAAGGATGACAGCCAATGAGGGCGCAGCTGGCGACGGGAGGGCATTTTGCACTTTCCCTGCTCCACTAGTTCTGGTTTAACAAGTCTCACTCTGGTGAAACGTGATTTCTTGTGAAACTGGAGTAAGCTTGTCGGGCTGCCACGGTGAAATTTGTACTTGTGAGCTCACGAAACAGCTCTCTAGATAATCTACACGTCCATGGGACATAGCAAAGGTGCAGCATGTCCCCTTCCCCCTTCCCGTAGCCGACTGGTCCCACATAATCAATTCTAGTTTATTAGAATCTTTACCGTAGATTTTTTTGGTATGGCTCAAAGCGAATCGAAGCATTTCTAACGTCGTGAACTTTGGACGAAGTGATACATGCAAATTTGTGTCACGTGCGCCGCATTTGCACCAGAACGTAACTGATTCAAGGGGGTCAGACAAGAGAAACTTCACACGGGCGGTGACTCTATGTGTGGGTGTGGAGCGTGAGTTTCCAGTCACGGTATCCCACTATGAGTTGACTTGGGAGATGCGTGCGCGGCAGCGGCGACGTGGGTCCTTGCAATGTTGAATTAGAAGTAGCACATATCCGCAATCAATGGAAACAAACACTAAAACCTGGTGTTAATTTGTCGCTGATGGGCAGCGAAACCTATGCGATCTGAAGGGGGAATCGGGGCTCATACTCTGCGATATGGATCTTTCTCATCCGTAACATGTCAGTCGTACTAGCAGTGCACAACTCGTCTCTTGCCGGCGCGGCGTATTACGATTGTCCTGTCACCTTCCCCTTGAGGGGTCAAGGTGGCAATGCTGCCGCGTGTTAGATCAACCAGCCACGTAATACATAAGGAAAAAAATGCAGGCTTGCGGCTTACGGTCGTCGACGACTGACGCGATGTCGACGGGCTGACTGAACTGGTCCACGGTATGGCAGGGCACGCCATCTTTGTGATCATCACAACAGGGGGGTCGTATTTGCCCGCGATGGAGGGGGGGGGGGTCGTAAACGCATGGCCCATGTTGAAGTGGAGAGAGCGGTGATACACGTACGAGTTGAAAAGAAGCTCATCGAAAAAATATCGCTGAACCTTTGTTCCCATCCTTCCTCACAAAAAACCTGGAAGACATTGCCCAAACCTCCTCAGTGTCTAGATAAATCCCAATCCACTAATCCGCAAAATCTAGAAAAGAATCCATTGCAAAAGCTACTATGAAAGCGTAAAATTGAATCCTGAGCAATTTCCCACAACGCAACCAAAACAAAACCAAACTCAACAAAACAAACAATCAAAACTCACAATCAAATAAGAAAAAGAATAAGATAAGAAAAAAAACTCACCAGGTCAGCTGGGAACCGGAACTATGGATTACTTTTGAATTTTGGCTGTTCGCGGTCAGCGCGCTTATACAAGCTCATTGGTGCCGCATTTACGTTTGGAGCCAATTTTCAAGCAACACGTGAAAAAAGTACCCCATTGAACACCCTAACTTGTTGAAGTGAAGGCTATCGAGAGGGTGAGTGGAATGAGTAGAGCTAAGGTTGGCTCTTGTCACCTGAATTGAGCGATTTCAAAAACGTTCCGATTCCAGAGATTTTCCCCGTTGTGATCATCGTTGTGATCCGTCTGTGATCATTTTTGCGAACCGCGAGTCGCTACGCTTTGGGACGTCGCATGCAAGGTTCATACCGGACTTTCGTAAAAGAACTGTGCCGGAAGCTTGAGAGTTTCTGGATTTCTAACAGGGCTTAATTCATTCCTAACCTAATACTGAAAAAATTCCCCGTTGTGATCATTTTGTAATCACCCCCACGACACCGAAAAATCAACCCCTCCGAGGCCATGAAACCTCCGGTTGGCTTGATGACTTTGGTATGCTTCTAAGAGACATGTTTTCGCAAAGGGTATCAGGAAATAGGCCACTGGGCGCCAATTGGAATCACCTCTGCAATGCGCCAATTGCTGGGCTCTCACGCAAGGGGTGTTTGGAAGGTGTAACTTCTAGATAGGGCTTCCCAATTGCAAGCAAATGTGCTCCTACGATCAGAAAAGTCCGGGAATGTACTTTCATCTGTTTATTAATCGTCACGTCGTGAGTCCTTTTGTTTGTTTATAAATTCATGGTGCCCTTGTGGGCGGTGATTGTAGCTCCTATCATCGTCCCTTCCTCGTACGTATTGTCAGTATGCTACACCAGCGCCAGAGTGCTGGACGTGCTTGGGACGTACGTGGTACTGCGACCTCCCCCCCCGGGAGGGGGGTCGTACTTGAAGATGGATATAGGGGGGGTCGTATTTTTCAGGAAATGATCACAACGCAATGGCGTGCCCTGAGTATGGAGCCGCGGGACTGAGGCCGTCCTCCCTAACCACACAGTCTGGCATCGATCGGCGAGGCCGCAATGCTTTGGGAGAGAGAAGGCACAGACTTTGTAGGCAGACTTACCCTCCTATTCTACCATACTCTCTCTCTCTCTCCCGAAACATTAGCGGACGAGTCCGATCGATAGCCTCGGTGGCTGCGTTTCCGTTCACATGAACGCTGTTGGCAGACGGTGGTTCGCGTTAGAGTCTCGTTACAGAGCAGGGCGGAAGCGTTGCGCGCGCGGAGTAGGGCAAAGCAGGCGTTCGATGACTTGACGACGGGACCAACCACTGATTTGAGCATTCGTCAGCGCGAGCGACCCAGGAGAAAAAAAAAAAAAAAAAAAAAAAAAAAAAGAGGTGGTTTTAAAAAAAAAAAAAAAAAAAAAAAAAAGTTTGGGGTGTGTTGTTAAAAAAAAATAAAAATTGGATGGAACCCCCCCCCCCCCCCCCCCCCCCCCCCGGGACAAGCGAACGGCAGCGTCCGTGAGGCGACATCACGTGGGGGCTAGAAAAGTATGGATATAGTTCCGCGTCTACAGCTCCTGATCAGCAGACCAGGAGTAGATATATATGAGGCGGTGGCGCAGCAGACTGCAGAGTATGGGGGGGGAGCGAGACAGTTGGATTAGGCGTACGAAACTGTGGAATGTGCAGCCCGTACCGTACTGCTTCATAGAACCAAACACCTTGTCGCTGGCAGACGCTGGATCGATGTATATATTTACTCAGGCCCTCGAGACGTTGATGGTCGTGGTGGACGAGGTGGACCCTAGTGGACGCTGCTGCAAAATACGAAGGCAGCCTAACGCTATGCGAATTTGGTCCGCCAGGAAAACTGGCGCGATTAGGCTTCATGAAGTCATTTTGCCAAACTGCATAATTGGTTATTGCATGATCATTATATCGTGCCTATATGACGCTGGCGAATTCGTAAGCTATGCAATAAGCAGGAGCGTCGTTTTGAGCTAGTTAAGGGGCAGAAAGTGAGAGGAAGTGGGCGAATGGCAGAAGTGCGAAATGCGCTCCACAAGCCGAAGCGCTGGAAACTTTCTACCAGAAAGGCGTTTAGCATATATTTCAAAACCTTACTAGCTCTAGCATACCTCTGCATTCACAACATTGCTCGATGATCACTTTTGATGGGCAAGCACATGGCGTTGCTGCTGCTGCGAAGGACTGTACAAGACAAGGAATTAGTTACACATAGGCAAAAAGGTATTAGTTTTTAAGATATTTTCAGGCAAAACAACAGTGAAACAAACGTGGCCGTCCTTTTTCTAGAGAAGAACGGAACGGGAGAACGAATACGCGTTAGTAATACGAGGGGGGGGGTCGCAGACATGGTGATTTCTTTCGATGTTTTCCCTGCTTTTTTAACTTTTCACAGTCGTGTCTCACTCTGCGATTCCTGTAAACCCCTGTCGAGCTTGGCGAGTTGGGACTAACGTCATTGGCGCCATTTCTTCTCTTTTCAAATCTCAACTAGTCTTTGGGAAAGTTTGAGTTTTCAGGGTGCTTAACAGGTGATATCAAGGCTGGCCGTTGACAAGTCCCGAGTGTCTATTCACATGTATACATGTATACGCACAGTTTACAGGATGGGTATGTTTACAAGCGCTCATAGGTACGCCCCCCCTGCCCCTCCTCAAGCGCCTGAATGAGCGCTTTTGGAGCTTGTGAGGGTGATGTGGCTTACGTACTTCAATTTGAACGCGACTGGCGGCTACGCTTAGGATGAGATATTTCAATTCTGGAACGATGTAATCGTGTCTTTGTCCAAGGCAATATAAGATGGCAGTTGTTCCAAATTGAAATATCGTGCGTTCCCCATCCTACGTTCAATAGGTGAGCAGCCATGCTACAAGCGTCACAGGGATATGAAATTACCACCCTGCTTCTTTAGTGTTTTTCCCACATTAACATGGCACTAAGTCACTCCGTCGATTAATGTGGAAGAGGTGTGGTGGCGCGCGGCAAGTGTGATGAGACGTTAGAATGCGTTCATATTAGGTCATCCCATTCGAACTGGCCGCTGGTTTTTTTTCGAATAAAACAAAGATGAAATAGATAGAAAAGTGATATTTTAGCTTTAGGATGAGTAGATCCCTCCTTCACCAAGACCCGCACCCAGTGCCCCGAGGGCCTTTAGACCTCTAGTACCTTCGATTTTTGACAAGTGTGGGTAAATTGCTGTTGTTGCCAATTTCGGCAAATGACAAAACATTGTAGCGCCTGCCGTCGGAGAGTACTCTCTAATGAATAGAACAGTTGTAATCGCATGGCTTTATGACGGGCGAATGGGGCGACTTGAACCCAGGTCTCAGTATTGTTTGTGTCCCAGCACTGCCTCTACAATACAGTCTCGCCGTCTAGTACTTGATGACGACAATCGGTGGCCCTTCTTGTAGTTGGTAGTAAGCTCCATAATTGTGGCTGTAATGCCGACGAACAGGCAATATGCACCGACAGTGACGGATTTGTTCTCTGTATAGAGCCGCTTGAAAGCCACAGTGTGGGAATCCTTTGCTATGATGATCATCCACTTGCGCCCACGTAACTCTTCATGGTAGAACTCGGCGGCTCTCTTGCATTCATATAATAATGGACGATGTGATTCCGCTCGTGGTCGAGACGCCCTATTCATCTAGGGCCTGGGTGCGTTTTCACAGTTGTGAGTGACATCTCATGCTGAGAACATTACTGCTAGAGGTATAGAATCGGTACTGCGTTCGTGCTTCTATAAGAAAATTGGGTACCCATGCGCACACCCCTTGACCATCCTCAGTTTATCGGTCATAACACGTACAGTAATTGCAGCAGGGATGTCAGTCTCGCGGGGAAACCCGACAAAGGTCCGCGCTCTGTGATCAGTTATTCAGTGCCAGAGTTCATCCACCCGTTTTTCTTGGGCAGGGTGAATATTATGGGACATCCCCCAACAGATTTTTTCTTTCTTCGCTTGTATGCGGTTCCTGAACCATCTCACGTGCATTTCGATGAACCGCTTAATACAGCACTATGGTCGGCGCAGGTCAATGTTTGCCAGCGCCTTTCTCTTATGACATTGATTTTAAGATCGGGACTGATTTCACCAGCAGCACTTGGCTTCTTTTCCTTCTCGAGAATTCTTCTGTGGGTAGGTTTCGCACAAATTTCAAAAAGATAACAGATCTAAGGTCTTAGCCATAATGTATATGGTCAGCCGCTGCTCTTCCCGTTTGCCTTTTCTGCCATTCCTTATATATAGCTGGCTAGTTTGAAATGGGATGACTAATACCATTGCCTCAGTGTCCGCACGACACAAGCGGTCGCAGCGTCACCAGCGAGCAGTCAGCGTCTAGGAGTGGCGAGTTGGGCGATAGGAGATAGGCGAAGAGCTGGTATTGTTTCTATAGCTGTAATTTCTAACCAGCTGTCTGCTAACCCTCGCTGTCTCACCGCCTCTTTCGAGCTGTCTGCTTCTACCGAGTCGTCATGCTTTTATTCATGGATGCTGCTGTCGATGAATGGATATCTGTACTGTCCCTAACTGAGAGCTGCTGGTCGCTGCCGCAAAGTATGAACGCAGCATTATTGGCGCTTGCCCGAGGAATTAGATAATCAGTAGTGGCACGGCTGAGGTGGAGGACGCGTCGAATGGCGCAAATAATCTCGAAAAAAAGAAGACGGAGCCGAGAATTCGACGGATGGTTTAACTGTGTTCATACTCCGCGACCTAGCTATTCGTTCGTTTACGCTGATCACAAACAGCGCTCCAAACCGGTAATCGTTGTCGGAGAAGCTCTCGACTTGAAGGTAGTTGAATTTGCATGCTGTGGTGCAACGATATAGTGCTAGTGCCATTTATCCATTCTCTAACCCTGTGACGGAATTGCTCTGGTGGCGAGGTATGAACGCAATCCCAGTGGCTGTTGCTTTGCCGATGTCGATAAATACTTGCGCATATCAAAATCAACTTTGGTGTACAAAGGTGACGCATTCAACTGACTTCTGAATAGGCGGCGGGTTCCTGAAAGATGCAGTGGTTTCCAAACTGAGTGAATCGCTCACTATTATTGAACATGTTTCAGTGCGCTGAAGATCGGACTCACCAGTTGGTTGCCATCTGAGAACACCTTGTTGATTACGACCTTAAAGACAGACTGTACATCCACCTCCGTGTACCCTGATCGTTGCCATCTGCGAGGAGAATGAGTCCACAGCTGCAGTAGAAGGCCTTTCTTCGCTCAGAAGTGCACGAGAACGAGGCTGTAAGGAAGTGGTGCCCAAGTGGTGTCTCCTTTCTCCGCGCCCGCTGTCCTCAAGGTGTAGCCCTTGCGTCGATGGGGAACTCCTCTACGAAACAGTTCATATTAGAGAGAAAACAGAAGTGGAGCTCGGACAAGTCCCGTGCTTTGGGCTTTTTGAATACGGCTAGTAAGCCTGGATGGGTGCGGCAGCGCGGGCATTGAGTATGAGACGGCATCCCGCGCTTCATTCCTCCAACGGCTGTTCCATGGACTTCTGACCGGAAAGTGGCCGCTACCTGGCAGTGCAGACGAATTCCCTCCATCATGAAAACCACGGGGTTTCACGGCGAGTGGTCTTCAGCGAACAGTTAGATGGTGGATAGATGGCCCTCAACGTCGTATGGGCACGTCTGAACAATCGGTGCGAACGTGCGGGGGCCCATCCATGCACACAGTGTAACTGATTTGGGGACGTGTGAGCCACTACAAGGCTGAATCCTCCAATAAAAAATGCGGTCCAGACTATCCAATTGAATGAGCAGCAGGTAGTTGGGCTGAAGTCTTGCTCACAGTGGGCGATGGGCGTCAGGCGGGTGGACTTGGCGCTGCGTGAACCCGTCGCCACCGGAGTGAAGCCCAGCAACCGACCACAATTAGTGAAAAAATGGCCGTCACCTTCGTCCAAACCCAGTTTTCCCTGAAACACTAGGCGTCCGAGCGAATGTAGCTGAGAGAAGGAAGAGACCGCGCGTAGGCCCAAGGCGCGTCATACTCGCTGTGGGACGCTGCTGGTCATTGTGGGTTCCGCTGCCATCGAAGTAAGCTTTAGGCACAGCTTATGGTTTTTTGATCGTCGCATAAGCATGGGGTAAAGAGCCACTGAGCGGGCGAAAGAGAAAATAATGACGAGTTCTCAAACGGCAAAAGACCACACAGCCGAGAGGGACGCGGCACTGCATAAGGCGACTGTGAAATGAAACCAGGAGGCGAAAGCTGCTCCCGTGAAATTAGTCCTAGTCGAAAGACCTTGGCCGTTGCTTCGAGATCGCGAAGAATGTTCTATGTGATTGGCAGATCTGGTATTTCTCAGAGGAAGGCTTCGACACAGGTCCCGTGGACTATGCTTCCACGATACTCGCAAGGATTAGCAAGAGAATAAGCTGATGGGCTTTCTCACTAGTATGACTCTTTCTAAACGATAAAAGAGGGAACGGCAATACTTGTTGGTTCTCTGTTTCCACCCACCCAATCAGCGCTTACCTTCTCACCAAGGACAAGAGCCATCTTCGCGGACAGAGCCGATAACTACTGGAAAACCCCATGGAAAACGAAGGCTTTTTGTTGAAGGATTTGTGTGGGAGTGTTGGCTCTCGGCGCCATGGGTGCTGCTGGTCGTTTCTTTTAGTGATATCAGATTGCACGAAAAGGCTCGTTTGGAAAATAAGGATGCAGAAAACAGACGGCGATACGTGCTTCTCGACTATGGTGGTTGCCTTCGGTGGTCACCGCGCCTTCACACGACAGGCAGCAGAAATACTAGTAGTGGATATAGTACTTCGGCTTATCTTAACCGCTATAAACTGTTCATTATAATATCACTGACCAAAGTAGCTGTGTCAACATTTTGTAAGTGAGCACACGATACATTTCGGCAAGATAGAATAAGCGTGGCGCCATGGCTATGTTTCATTGTGAAGCGTAACGTTGGCGAATGCTCCACCCCTCACTATTTTAACCTCATTTCGATGCAGCGTCGAGTTCACAAAACTAGAAACTCTTCTGAAGTTGCGAACGCATTCACCTCGCTTGTGGCAAGCACCGGGAACCGCGGGGGACTTTTATCAGAAAAGTGAGTCGAAGGAAGCTCCTCCGAAACTTTGGATGATAATACTATGCGGTTTGAAGACAATTCTGCTCTTCATGAACTCGTCCTTGCCGAGGAATGGATCAGCAAATGCAGTAGCGTGCTAGATTATTCATTCGAAAGCGCAGTGGAATGTAGTGATTCCCATGTACCTTCCCTATAGTCTGCACCGCTGCGGCCGCGCCATAGCCTAAGGAGCGAAATACGCCTACTTGTCTGCTCCTCCTCGCTTGTGGTTGTACCTATAGCTCGTTTATACATTTGCGGCAGCGATAGTCGCTTTCCGCGTACGCGCAGCGGCAGTGGGAGAGGATGCATATCGATCTAGCGTTCCCAGCGTCACCAGCGTCACGCTAGCGTACGCTAGCGTTACGCCAGCGTTTCTCCAGCGTTTCACCAGCGTTTTGCTAGCGTTTGCAGCGGCAGGGAGAGTAGAGACTGTGTGGCCGTGAGAGACGCGGAATCGACGTGTATTGTAGAGACTATGTGGCCGTCAGAGACGCAGAATCGATGTGTATTGTAGAGACTGAGGGCGAGTGAGAGACGCGCAATCGATGTGTTTTGTACCCTCCAGCTCTCCCATAGTCTCTACTCCCCTGCCGCTGCAAACGCTAGCAAAACGCTGGTGAAACGCTAAAGGAAACGCGTCGCGTAAACGCTAGCGTGACGCTGGTGACGCTGGGAGCGCTAGATCGATATGCATCCTCTCCCCGGCACTGCCGCTGGCGCTACGCTGCCGCAAAGTATAAACGCAGCCCATCACTGACAACGCGAACCAACAAGACGCCCGGCATTCGCAGTAACCTATATAGATGGATGTGTCTTCAGCTGCTGAACTCAAATCTGCTCTCGAAATTTGCGGAGCGATTCTCTGAAGGGAGTTGTGGACCATTTGTTCATCTGTTCTGTTTTCACAAGTTTTGGAAGGATGACTAAAGGCGTGATTCAGCGTGGTGGTGTGCGTGGTAAGGCGACGTGCTCAAGATAAAATGGGTAAGCACGCTGCTCAAGATTAAGAAGGTGGTATGTTGGAATCCTTCACTCTTGCGAATTTTCGCTTTTCTCTGAAACACTTCATATGAGCTTTGGAAAAAAGTCTGTTCAAATGATTCACCTGGTTCTTCGATTAGTTGACAACAGGAAGCGCAAATTCTCCATTTCTGGTTCCTTTCATGGACTTTCATCATGGCGATGTTAGGCAATAAAGCTCAAAGTAAAGTTCTTATGGTCTGAGAGCACATCTGGAAACCCCATGAAATGATAAAGACAAACATGTCCTCCGAATGAATACAGCTAATAAGAAGTACTCCAAAGCCCTTCAACGCATCAGCGGGACTCTATTCATCGTCTTCTGTCTCTGGTCTATTTTCAATTTTGTCACCTAGATTCAAAAACTTCTTATCCTGTTCTTGGTATTCCGCTGGATACCTCGCAGTACACTCTGGTTCGGAACACCTCTTCAGTATTGCTTTCTTTCTGGACAGGCGAACAACTGCAATTGTACCGTGTGTGGAGTGCTTCTTTATTCGCAGTGCTGATTATGAGAACTTGTTTTACTTCCATCATTTCGTGGAAGAATACCACGTGTGCTTCTAAACCATACGAACTAACTAACTATTTCTTTACACAGGCTCTAATAACCGGATATCCTCGTAACAAAAGCTCTTAAGGTAGCCAGAAATGGGGAATTAGCTTTCCTGATGCCATATAATTAAAGCATTAAGTTAATCAGCTGAACAGAAATCTTTTAAGGAATTGTATGAAGTGTTTCAAAGAAAAGCAACAATCTACAAGAGTCAGGGATTCCAACATGCGACCTCCTTCTTCTGAAGCAATGCGCTTATCCACTAATCCACCGGCTGCTCGGCGCGTACGGTTATGACCAAACTTGTGCGAACAGAGCAGAGAACAAATGGTCGTAACTCTCTTCAGAGAATCGTTCCGCAAATTTCGAGGGCAGATTTGAGTTCAGCGGCTCAAGACACGTCCATCTACAGGGGGGGGGGCAAAAAAAGTCATTTCGACCGAGTCACATATCAGCAAAGTTTTCGCAGCCCAGACAGAGTACCAGGGCGGAAGATACCCAAGATGTTCCTCGATAAGCAGGAGCTGGCTCTCGCCCATCACCTTCATGTACACCAAAATATGAAGTCATCTCCAGTCGCAGCCTGACTGGAGAAGACCTTTGG
>MU939968.1:0-33231 GCA_036418165.1 Cooperia oncophora
AAGGTTCTCTTCAAGGTGTGCACTTCTTCTTACTCCCGGTCAGTTTTACGGCAGTATTGCTCTCTTCAGGGTCTGTTAGTCTGTATTAAATATTGACCTTGTCATTAATTCCGTGAAAGGGGGAGGGGTGATCGACCAAGGTGCTCGCTTTAACCGACCCAAATTCCACCCAAAAGGATCTTTGAAGTGCTTTGGCACATTTGAGGAGGTTTCAACTACATATAAGAGAGTCACCGTACGATTCTCAGGTTCTGAGTGCCGTCTGAATTAGGAACTTCCATAAAAGTAAGCTTCTCGTGACTTTGCTTCATAAAATCTGCTTACTTTTGAATTTCCATATTAAAATTTAAAATAGGGTCAAGACATACTCCTAAAGAAGGATTCACAGGCTCCGCCAAGTCAGGAAGTCAATGCTGCCGCTGTTCTGATAAAAATTTTCAGCCATATCGGATAGCAAAACGCATCTTTATTAATGTCGATAAGCCTAGATTAACAGAAAGTCGATCATGAACCAGATCGTTGTTGGGGATTCCCCAACACGGGGTGGTGTTTTGTCGCTGGAGAGGTGGGTCGTATTTGCCTTTTGACCTTCTGAGAAAGGCTGCTGGGTTTTCGTGTTCATGTGCAGACGTAACCATCCCACCGAAGCAAAACGATTGTGGATAAAAGTTAGGAAAATTTTCGGGAAAAGTCCCGAAAAAAAGTGTAGAGTATAGGAAAAACTATAGAAAAAAGGGGTTTGTACTTTCTTCATGGGCTTTCCCGTTTACATGAGCTATTTTCCCCTCCCTTGTTCGACGCAGGGCACATCGTTGGTTGGGGAATCCCCAACAGGGGGGTCGTATTTGGCCGCCAGGAGAGGGGGGGGGTCGTAGTGAGTGCGGCAGCCAGTAACGAGCAGCGCAAATTGTCAATGTGCTGAGTCCTGTACAGCGAAACTTGCTTTGTAGAGAACTCGGATATGCAAAAAATAGTACAAAACTTTCATTCATCAAACTAATCGAAATAACTGCAAATATTAATAAGTCGACATCATCTCGTAGGTCCGTTGGTGACTAAACAGTACAAACAGTCTCTGGTTCGCTGCCAATGATATGGCGTGTCCGCGGTCGCGCTTGGCGCTGAGCCAACCTGTTTTTTTTCTCGACAAGCGACAGGACTACCATATCGTTCGTATAGACGTTTTCCAGCAGTTGGTCTCCTTTATCGGAGTCAGCAATTGGCGGAGCACGAATCTGGCAGCGTTGACAGGGACATGTTCCATCATACGCAACGGAAAACACTGTAAACAAGTGCACAGGCTCGCCATGGACCTCCCTGAACCTTATAGAATAGAAGAACCCGTGCTGGAACGCTTGCCTTTAATGTACTGTAGATACATAGACGACTGCTTCATAATAACATCAACACAGTCCGAAATGGATGAGTGTTTCCGACTTATGAATGAGCAGTCACAGTACATTAAGCTGACACGAGAAACCCCGCAAAACGGCTGGCTGCCATTTCTGAACACGCAAGTTAAGGTATCCGATGGCATCACTCGAGTGAAATGGTACCGTAAAAGCAGCTCGAAAAACATCTTGGTTCACGCTACATCAGCACACCCGATTGCTGTGAAACGCGCTGTCGTTCGTAACATGTTTCGAACGGCAACGGGCATGTGCACAGGAGATGTAGAACGACAAGAATCGCGAGAGCTTGCCACAAAAATAGCCGCTACGAATGGCTATACGGCACCATACCCTCGGGGAAGGCGGCATAGTAGTCCACAAGGCGTACCGCGTCGAAACAAAATACCTTTATGTATTCCCTTCATTTCTGATAAGGTGAGCGCTGCGATCAAACGGAGCATAGTAAGGGCCCAGCTGCAGGACGATGTTCAGTTGGTAAATATACCAAATGAGAACATCAAACGGCAGCTGGTCCGTAACAGACTCTATGATAAGCAGTGCATATCAGAAAATTGTGTTACTTGCCCACACGGGAAGACTGGTGACTGTGCGCAATCGGGAGTGATTTATGAAATCCAGTGTCGGGCATGTAACTCCACATATATTGGGGAAACAGGAAGGCTTTTGGCTACTCGTATCAAGGAACACCTTGCTAGCATGAGACGCGGTACCCTTACAACTGCTCTCGGGAGGCATAAGGTCGTGGAACATAATGGGACCGAGTTCGAAATAAAGTGCACCGTGCTGGCAAATGAGACGGAACTTTCAGCCAGGAAAGCGTTGGAAGCATTCTGGATATTCACTAGAAGACCCAGAATGAACAATCGAGATGAGTGTCCTTCCATCACAAATGACCTACTACCGTTTATACCCCACTGCGGACTGTAGAATGACAGAGCGTGACGTGCGTCTCCTCGATATGTCACTATACGGAGACAACGTAGTACGGTTCATTTTCCTACTAACAGCGCTCTAGTGTGGCAGCGGACCTATCCGCTTAAACGGTGGAACATTGGTAAGTCTGTTTCTTGCGATGTTGGCGTCTTCTCAAGAGGTTCCTGACACGACGTCGGAACCGCTAGAGTGGACGAGGTGCTTGGTGGGGTAGGTTGCAAAATCTAATACTTGAAACACGTTCAGGCCTCTGAAGACGACGATTGTGTCGAAACGTTAGGCCTTAAATAAATGTTCCACCTGACAACCTCGTACGGCCACAATGGAAAAACCTGGACACTTACTAACCATGCGAGGTTGCCAAGAAGAGAGAAGCTGGAGATTATTTCCCTATAGAACATTGACTCGCGTGGGCATGCATTACGCACAAGTTACACCATCCCACCACTTCTCGCGGGACCTCAAGTGGGCGGACGCATTCCAAGTTGGCTGATCCGCTAAACGAACCATATTCTGCTCCTGCTCCACCACAGGATACGTTTTTCATGCGTTCCTGGTTATTCGAACACGCTCACTTGAAACGGTACACAGGAAACGGGTTTTTCGCGCAGCTGGGAGTGTTCCCAAGAAATCCCCATCGCGAGATCTCATGAATCCCGAGAACTTCAGAAACAGTTCAAGAGGTTTTTAGAAAGAGAAAATCTTCAAACACTCGAAACCGTTCTCAGATTTGTGAAATGTTGAGTTACAAAAAAATATGTGCAATTCAAAACCTGTTGATGGTGAAATCCTCCCCAACCTGGCAGATTTCTCTGTGCATTTTTGCGACCTAATAAACGTTTCAGCTACCCTTTAGGAAGTTTGCAAACGTTTCCTCTTTACACGGGAGGCGGTCTCTCTTCCCCAGGTCATTTCTGAGGAAGTTATGGTCTCTTCAAAGACACCCTACTTGCCTCATAAAACTCGCGCTTCAATGGCCTGCGTCTGCCCAGAATCCCTTCCCCCGGTACCTCGGCCTTAAAATCAGCTGATTGTGTCTGGTTTGCTCTCGTTCGTATTTACTCTTTCGTATTTATCTTCTTCTCGGTTTACTCGAATATCGAATATTTATCTTCTTATCAGTTTACTCGAATACGCGTCAGAGCGCGCCCCAAGCAATTTTGCTTGGACCGCTCAGAGTGCTTTTAGGAGAAGTTGGCTTATCCTGTTTTTTTCTTTTAATTGCAATTGATTTAGGTACCAGATGTTTGTTGACTCTCGAGGGAAGGTGGGTGGAACCTAATGGCCTTTCTTTTCTATTCTCTTTTCTGAATTAGGATAGAAATGAGCAGAAAGCGAGGGGGCCTCATTCAGGATTGTTACTTTTTCCATTTTTCGCGCTTACTTTATCTAGACCTTATGAAGTCTTTTCCTCCCCGGAGGGGGGAGCGGCGGAGATGAGGAGCTGGAAGAACTTTCATAAGTTTAGGTATTAGGGGGTCGCTACCGAATCCTCCAAAAACAACCTTCTAAAAAAAGGGGGGGGGTCGTGCGGACCCGACCAGAATCTCCGAATATCCAACTAATGATGTGCCCTGTCATCAACTCTTTTGACTCCATTTTGTTGAGCTTTGATTCCTCCCCGTGTTGTTTAGCATTTGAACTCTGCCTCTCGGCAAGGTTCCGGTACAGCCTAGCAATTGGTAAAATTATGTGCATCTGTTCGGAAATCATGGAATGTTGCTGGCAGTAATGCAACTCCCTGACTCTTCTGGGAAAACGATTCATATGATCAGGTAGTTAAGCACGTCCGAGAACACTCTATAATGGATAGAAGCAATGAACAGAGCAAATTATTCTGGTTTATCACTCAGTTGAGAATGACCATTCATCAACTCCGAATCGCAGGCCTCGCAATGAAATCACAGCCTAAACAAGGTGAGGTCGTCAGGCCGTGGGGTGAGCTTTTTTTCAAAAACGATTTTGTTGCATGTGTAAGTTGCCGTCAAACACAAGGACCACACAGATGGGTTTCATTTTTGCTAAACGCTATTGGGAATGTCAAAAAAGGAATAAAAAAATCGCTTAAAATACGCAAGTTTTATCATCTCATTCGCATCTGTTTCAGCTGTAAAGCAGAATACATAGAGTTTATAAAGTGTTCTCAAACTAGACATGAAAAACAATTGAATAACCGGTCGAATACAAGTGCCTTTACTTGGCATTGCATAGGAGGTACACTGCAATTTCTTTAGGGGCTTATGCAGCATCCCTTCGCGCTCGCAGTGGCCTTTAGCGCCACGCTGGCCCCAGATCACGTCGGCGCCATAAATAATTGTCAGAATCGTGATCAGGGCCATTGATTACCCCTGTTTGAGAGGTTTCAGCGAAAAATTTTTTTTCGAGTTTCTTTAGTGGTCATGGACCTGACCCCTTGGATGGCAGTGACAGGCGAACCCTCCGTTAAGTATTCCCTCTGGCAGACGAACCGCCAGAAATTTTTCATTTCTTGCCCCTCAACTTCAGTAGGTCTTTTTTCAATAGAACATCTTGCTAGCTTCGGAACCACTAAACGAGCATCCTGGATCTTTCTTCACTTTTACCGTCTATGGTTTCGAGAAAGAACTCGTTACCACTTGCCCGAAGAAGGTTTTTGTTTCATATCAAAGGTATAGAGAGGAGTGCAGTGTATGTGCGTCAGCGCTTTTCATAGTAGTTTTTAATTCTTGCATATAGCAACATGAATAGCTTCTCTTAACGATGTGGATAACGGACTCTTGGGGAAGGGGGCGGAGGGGGGGGGCTGATTAGCAACTTAGCTGGATGGCATGGCCGGCAACATACGCAATCTGGGAAATTTTTCTCGGCGTAACTCTATACGTAGGGGTAACTGATGGTCCTGATCACGGTTCAGATACTTATTTTTGCCGCGGAGGCCATCTGGGGCCAGTACGGCGCTAAATAGCCCCGCCGCGCAGACTGACAATGATGGTAGTACGAGAAAGCCTTTGCACCAAATTAGCGACACATTGCGCCATATTCAAAAATCAGTGTCGTGTCCATCGGATTCGCCGTAACCCAAGTTTCATGAAGAGTTTTTTTTCGATAGTATTTCGCGAGCGCAATAGTTGAGTGAGGCCTATTTGTGAACCGTTCCCGCATGGAATGTGCCTTCAAATGGCGCATATCCGGGTCATACACAAAATTTAATTTATGGGGCATACAGGAATACAAGAAGCAAGAAATGTGAAAAATGCAAAATTTTTGGACCGGCGAGGGGATCCGATCCACAAACCCACCGTCCGAGAGCCCGTCGCACTATCCACCACACCAACTGCCACTGCGACACTGCAGATACAGGACCTGTTGAAGAGATATGCGCAGATGACCGAAAAACTCCAATGGAGCTCACCGCATGCCAAGTAGACCATTTGGATTTTGACCTTATTTTGCGCTGTTCTTCATGCCTGCTCAAAGAATACCCTACATACTATACACTGTCAACGCTACAGCTAGAATAGAGGGGAATAAGGTGGTTTAAAAAGCCCATTCTTTTCGAATGGTTTTTGACCTTTTTTTGACATTCCCAAAAGCGTTTAGCAAAAATGAACCCCATCGCTGTGGTCCTCGCATGGACCCCTACACATTTGCACAAACCGTTTGAAAAAGCTCCCACGGCCTGAACGACCTTCCCTTTAAGTACCGTTCCGCTTAACGTTTAGTCTTTTTCTCCTCTGATTTAGTCGCAACTGAGACCAGAGTTGCTGGCAGGGAACCATAGTATACAGGGCGGCTGGGCGCAAAAAACGTCATTTTGTACTCATGACTTTCAGGCGCTTATAAGTTACACTTTATTAAATTTTTATCGGACATTTTACTACCATATTAAAGAGCACATAAATACTATAATGATACTCCGCCACAGCCTTCTGGAGGAGCGCCATCGGATTCGCCGCCTTGCGATGTGGATGTGGGCTTACCGGAGTTGAGCGAGATCGTTGATTTCTCCGCCACTGTAGACCACCCTGTTGAGCTCCGCCCGAACTAGGTAATTGAGTGGGTTCAGGTCAGGGGACATATTTCAATATTACATCTTCATCAGGTACGAAACGCCCTTCCATTCGAAGTAGGCGGGAGTTTTTCCCTTTGATTCCATGTGGTGGCACCCAAACCTGTAGCAGCACAAGGTCTCCAAGAAGGTACGGGCGACCACATGTAGGGAGGATATTCCTTCTCGAGTTACTTGATGTAACCGCCAGCGCTCACCTTCAGTCGGGGTCTACAAAGAAAATATCGGTCTTCCCATTCCAGGTACGGCCGGTCCACACCATCAACCCGCGCCTTGGTGAATGGGGTGAAGATGATGTCCTGGACCGTAGCGACGTTGCCGGAGCTGCTCGATGTTTTGAGGTCTTGCCAGCTCAAGCAAGTTAACTGCCGTCTCCAGGTAGCTATCCATGGGTGATTCCATTCAAGAAGCAGCTGTTTGGAGGCCACGTGAATTCCAAAGGCGTTCTCCACTCAGGCCGCGACTGGAGATGACTTCATATTTTGGTGTACATGAAGGTGAATGGCGGCAGCCGGCTCCTGCTTATAGAGGAAGATCTTGGGTATCTTCCGCCCTGGTACTCATATCCACTTCCTCTGTCTGGCTGCGAAAACTTCGCTCATATGTGACTCGGCCGGAATGACTTTTTTTTTGCCCCCCCCCCCCTGTATACATGTGTGAGTACAGTTTCATGTGCGTAACTTCTTCTGTCTGTTAACCATCTATAGCGGACTCTAGTGCGAGTTTAGTGAATTTTCAGTTGGCACCTCAAGGCCGTGCACTGTCGGGCGGTCAATTCACGATCGGCTCCCGCTTCCGCAAACCTCTCCATTCCGAAAGAGCCTGCAAATTGTTAATAGTCCCATCTTGAAGGACAAAAAGACTGGCGTGTACATCGGTTGTCCAACACCGTTCAGCGTAAAGTTCCTGTCGTATTCTAACTGTCCTACGATTTTGAAGACAAGCAAAGTGCGTAGAACCTATCCGAAGGGACTGATGTCCATATAAGTGTTCATTGTCCCATCTAATCTAACTGATTAGATACATCTTTGAAGTTAGTGTGCAGGAGCAGTTATTGACCAAGTTCAAACTTTCCTTTACATCACTTGTAAAGCACGAGAGAGCTTGAAAAAGTTCTTCAAATCGCAGTGTGCCTCACGTCACCTAACTGGAAAATGCACCGGTCAAATGTTACTGGACAAAGGCAAGAAAGTTGACTGAGAATGCTTAAATTTGTAATTCATTGTTTTTTATTGAAATTATCAGGTTGACAAGCTTAGAATTTGCAAAAATAAGGGGCTACCAGGAATCCGGAATTGACCTTATAGAAGCTCTTATACCGCGTCAATATAAAGTAATGCATCGAGCATTTCTCTGAATCTGACTGTATTACCCTATAGGATCTTGTCGGCTCTACAATACACTTACTTTTTGTGTCGGTTTGTACAGTCTTGTTCGCTACGGACAGGGTACAGCATCTTGTGTGGGAACACATAGAGGGTCGTACTTTGCCGCTGAGAAGGGACTGTATTCGGTCGTTGGGAGAGGGGGTCTTATGTGGGTTTGAGAGAATTTGCTGCGTTGGGAAAATTTTTTCCCGGTTGTTGACTTTTCGCGTGATTTTGTCCTGTTTCACCTGTACTATGTATGTACCCTCCCTGCTCAACGGAAAATTTTTGTGTAAAAAAAACTGGACAAAATGGGAAATTGGTAGGTAGGTGTTGCGGAAGGGGGGGGGAGGGTCGTACCGACGCCAACAGATCTGCTACACCGCTAATTTGCCATCGAATCATAACGCGGCCGCAAAGCGGTTGCGAGTCGTTACACATCTAATCCTCGTCAGAACAAACATTTAGAGCCAGAACGGCGGGGGAGGGGGTAGGTTGTACCAGAATCTTTTTTCGGGGGGGGGGGGGTCGTACTGACACCGCCATTTCACACATAACGATGCTGTACCCTGTTCCAAGAGGAAAATAAACGGCAATGTTGTGTTAATAAAGAGATTCTTCATTGCAGGAGGTATCCTGCATTCATTTAAAGCCATAGTGGGTCGTCTACGGCAAATATCATGACTTGTGGGTGGCCAACCGGATGTTTCATGCTCCCAAACAAATCCAATACTTATTTGCCTGACCGAGGAGTAGAAAACTCGGCAGACCAGTCAGGAGCCAAAACCGGAGCTAAAACCGTGAATTGATCCATTCACCGTATGCGCGGCAACCTGCGCGGCACTTGCCACCACACTAGCATAAGATACACTCGATTTTCGTGAGCTTACCCAGATAAAGAAGAATCGTGTTCAACATAAGGACCACAAAATGCATGGTTCTCTGTGGTTTTTAGAGCCAAGATGCGAAGTCAGTGAACACTCCAGCCGATATCATATGATCGAACAGCTGGCTTGATGGAATTTTTATGACTTTCACCACCTGCATTCAGGCGTTCAATCTTCGATTTCGAAAGGATCTGATCACTTGCCGAATTGCCAGATCGCAAGACCAATCAGCACGAACTTGTGCAGAAATTCCACAGACACTTCGCCTCCACTTTTGACTTTCCCTTCGAGGCGCTGATTAGCAAAGGAAATAGAAAGAAGAAATTGCATGAAGGTCAGCCAGAGTGGAATCATCTGTAAACACCTCCCAGCTCCTCTCAAAGGATTGTTGAAGAGCTTGAACATCCGATTGTCTTGGGACTGAACTGAACTTGACTTTTTCTGGACACAATTTCCATGAGTACATAGTGATCACTGAGATTTATGGCCTTCTTTCCACGCAAACGGCGCCAATTTTGCGCGAAGACCTTAGTCTATCTTCCGGATGTTACTAGACTGGTGAGCTTTCGGGCAGATGAACATATCCATTTCTGCCTATGCAGTAAGAATCCCCATTATATACAAAATTGGGTAATGATGACGATACGCAAGAGCACGCTAGTAGGCCCGCCTTTTTCATCTCCTTCTCCTCTTCCTACACATAGGTCCTGGCTGCACTTGGAATTGATCAACCTTTCAATTTGGATGGCTGCAGGCATCTCAGTGGAATTGGTTTCAGTCGGCGTCAACACCTTTTCCACAATTGTCGTCGGTTGCTTTCTCGGATATTGGTGCATAACGAGTTGGCGCAGCGCCAATCCCATGTCCCATCTCAGACAGTAAGCACATGCAAGTGGCAACTACGGATCTGTGTCAATTTATGGAGTTCGCTAGGTCCTGGCTGCCTGCCCATAAAGCTATCCTGAACTTTCGATCCCCGGTCCCATTTAGGCACACGCAGCCATACTCAGCTCGGTTTCCTTATTTTAAAGGCCTTTAGCAAAGATCAAGAGAGAAAACTTCGGCAATACTCCCGTACCTGCCAGTGAACGGCACACACGGCGATTTCACTTCTGAACAGCATGCGTGTCGCTGCGTTACGCGCGTTCGGTCTCTCCCACGAATCAGGCTCACAGTCGCCGCCATTTGAAGCCATTGTTCCGCAACAGCCATAACTCCAAACGAAATCATCCCCGGCAAACAGATTTGTTAGTTGAACAAATGCACTAACGTCAACCATACGTGGATCCATAGTCCACTGCGTGTGATGAGAACTTCAAACGTTCGACGGCCGGACAAACGACTGCAAGGTTCTTTCGGTAAAAAGTGCACGGGAGGAGGTGGGTCAGGGTGATGCATTCTCTCCATCACTCTGCCCTCGCTCACTGCGACGGACCAGCAACGGCGCAGATAACCATAAGCCAAATGCCGATTACATGTCTGCGGCTCTCTATTATTCTGCTTCTTCATCTACCGGGTGAATGCAGTTTTGCTAAGGGACCATGGTATGCGCACGAAAGCGCTTGCATCTAGTGGACAGCGGCGATCGATGGAGTCGGGATCGTTCAGGTACGCGAGTGCATCCTACCAGTCAACGTTTTAGACATGGAAGAACGAGAGCGCCACTGGTTAACTGAGTGGAATCCGTTAGTCGCGTCGGCTATCGCAAAGGACTCGGTGAATTATAGCAGCTTGTGTTTTTCTAAGGTGCTACGATAAATCGGCAAGAAAGTGAAGCAACAGGTTTACCCTGAGCATGCCTTGGACGACCTACCAAGCGTAGTGCCCGCCCACAAAATGTCCGAACTGGTGCTTGTCATCAGCTCACCCAGCAAAGTAAGAGCTAGAAGCGGAGATTTATCAAATGGAGCAGGTTTGACAGGTGCTGCTATGAAGAATATATATAGACGGTAGGAGTAGCTACACAAGACGCACGGTATGAGTACATCCGTGCAGCCGTAGCTATCCCGACTGCTTATATGGCAAAAATGCCAACGAGGCGTCCGAGACAGCTCCTGAGTCATGTAGAAAGAGGCTTTCAAGCAGGGTTGTGACTTGCACTTCGTTTTTTTTTGGTATTTTCCTATTACATAGCACTCTGCTAGCATTTAGACCAAGTACGAAATTACCGTGCTTTTCCTTCGTTAAAAACTCAGTAAATAATATCTAAGTTTTCTTGGTATTGGTAGTACGAAAGCGACTTCAGATCCGTAGACAAAAAAAGTCCGTCAACCATTCTTCTCAAACACCAAGTTCCTCTAGATTGGTAAAGTGAGCAGCGTTCTTCCATCAGAACACCTATGAATCTTCCCGAAAGAACTCTCCATCAGTATCACTGGCCATTTTCACTAAGGCATCCGCCTATTATATTCTACAATGTGTAAAACGAGCAGTCACAGTAATGCCTTAAGTATTACCCAATTGTTGGATGAAGGCAGCCGCCTGAGACGTCAACGCATTAATCTTTCGCATGTTTTCAGCGGTGTCATCTGTGCATACCTAACATTCCAGAGCAATGCCGGACTACCCACAAAGTGAGGCTGGAGCGTCGCCGCACGCAAGCTGCAAGCCTTGACGAGATACGTGAGATGCTGCTGCTGGTGGCTGCTACCGTTCCGATGCGAGCCTCCTACTCTTAATTTAGATCGCATTTCAGTATGATGCCACCTCTTTCAGATGTTAGGGAAGCTCTTGATGATTCCATCACCCAATTGTCGCTGATTTTCACTATTAATTTCTTCTTGAATTGAGAAATCCAGTCACTGGATTCTATCGAAAGGCATCTCTCCTTTGATTTAAATCAAAACCACTTCTAATTAATCAATGGAAAAACTGGGTGAAATCCATTTCTTCTTATTGAAGCTCTGCAGATTCTGCTTTGGGGATCTATTTCTCTCAATATTGTATATCATCCATTCTTCTTCCTCCGAGCTTCAGTCCGGCATCTTCTTTGAGCGCGTCGTGGTTCTCAACAGGCACACAGGCCTTTCTACGTTCTGCGACGTCATTGATATTCAGCTACAGATTTCAGCTTCTTGGGATGATCGTGATGCCAAACAGAAAAGGATGAGGAATTTCAGGCACTGAGAAGGCCAAACTCCAACCTCCTTCACAGGAATTAATACCTTAACTATCTACCCCCCTTGTTATCCTCTTTCTGCCATCTGCATATGTAGGAACATGTTGAGCTGTTTCATCTAAGTCATTACATCGGTTATTAAAAGATTTTTGCTTTCCTTTATTTTCCTTTTCCGCATACCTGCTAAATCTAATTTCCTGTAGGTTTTAAAAGGAAAATAGGCGCAGCTTGGTGAGCTGGGCGGGGGGTGTCGTCTCACCAGTCCTGATAAAACTCCGTGAACTCTTATAAAGCTGGAGCAATCTTGTCGAGCCACTATTATGGTAAAACCTGTCCACTCTTGTAGGCTCTTGGAATAGCTGTCCAGATGGTAACTAGGTCGGTGGGAAGTAGCAAAGGTGCAAAATGTCCCCCCTCCGTCGCTGAACTGCCCCAGAGTTGCTTCAGGTGTAAGTTCATTTAAAGTTTACGATACATGTGAGTTCCCTGCATGGGAGGTCTCCTGGCCATGGAGATTTGTTTTGAGCTTGCTTTTTCTTTCCAAAATTTCGAATTTAGGTCTAATATGAAAATAGAATCTTACTTGCCTACCAAACGGCAGCTTACTATCCTTCATATCCCATCTTAACATACAAGACCAGATTATTCTACTGAGTACTTAAAAAAAGCCCTCACGGTCACATGCTCGCCTAAGCAGTCTGAATCGCTTAAGTAGCACTTTAACGCTTAGTCAAAGAGTGCACTCACGAGAAGCGGAAATTCACTTCACCTTCCTCTTTATCCTGCAACCCTACGTCAACGGCGAAACTTCGAGCACGTTTAACCGTGCAGATGAGGGAAGGTTGCCCTCCCTAGCCTCCTTTCCCACTGCTCTTCTCTCCACCTGTCCATGCAAGAAGGTGCGTAGTACGGTCTAAGGAGGAGAGCTAGTGATTTCCGCGAAATTCCCACCAGTAGTTAGGATTTTTCAGTGGTAGCCCTTCTCTCTGAACGTCTGACGTGACCCTTGGAAACAAAAAATGGGCAGGAAGTTCAAAGAGGGAAAAGGAATTGTTTGAAAGGGGCCGCGGAGGGAGGGCTGCAGGGATTTCTCATTGATCTTCATTGTTAATGGTATATAGTACATATTTTCCTCCTATATTTCCACATTTCCAATTTTCCTGTGTTTTATGTGCACCATACTTTCTTCTGGTTTGCTCTAAAATCTGCTACATCCTTTATTATCGGATAAGCGAGATGCCACTTAAAGGCATATGGCACGGCAATTTGCTATTCAGCCTAAAGTGGTAGCAGAGGTGCTTTATAGTGGGGGGAAATAGCGAAAAAGCGAAGTGAGAAGACGAAAAATCTGCAAAAAAAGCCCTTTTTCTTTACGATTAATTTTGAACGAGTCCCTTGTTGGCATCGTGCCAATATCCACTACGGTAAACATGCAACACCGCAGCCCCTTCACATCATTCCCTTCGCTCCGTAGTGTACTTCGCAAATGAAGCATACGAGCATCAGCATCAGTCGGGTTCTTGTGGGCGGGCGGGTGCATTGGGCGTCCAGGTCGGTATGTTGCAGCTTGATAGGGCCGTATAGGGGGCTACGCAGCCAAGCTATTCAGATGAACCCTAAACGACCTAAAAATCATTTGAAGTCTCAGGTTTACTTCGAAATGTGTCATTAGGTCCAATTTACCCTAATGATGCTGGCATTCTAATTGTTCAGCGACGATTGCCTCCAGGGTCCTTTCTTTTGCTTCGATTGCCATTCTCGAGCTCATTATGAGAAGTCAAACTCTTCTATCTACTATAAACATTTGTGAGGCATATATAATCCATTGTTATGAGTATCTGAGCAGGTGGAGAAAAGGGTATATCAACGCCCTGGTTGGAATTAGCGAGGCTGAAGCCTAAGGAACAGCCAGGCGATGAGATTTATTCCCATACATCAAACAGACATTGTCCGTTTGCGCCAGGATAACGAGTTTGATCAAAGTACATACTTGAGGGGCGTAGTGGTGAAAGCTTCTTCTGTGGGACGACGGCTTTTTCTATCTGCATGAACGTAATTTAGAAAGTAATTATTACCTTCGCTATTAATAATTTCCCCCTCGATGATTAATGCTATTATCATTACTATTGTTATCATTATATTTATTTTTGTCCTAAATAATAGGAGAAGAAAGCTTCCGGCACTGATTACTCTCCATGTCGGTGGATGCTCAGGGATCCTTTCTTCCAGTATATGTAGACGTAGTAAACCTGGTCGTTAACAGATCATATGATTTCAAACAGTGAATTCGCCTGGGACAAGCCGATGTGTAGCCCAATGTTGTCCCTGCTGTCAACGAACGACACTTTTGGAAAGTACGACCCCTCCTGCCTCCTATTTTTTTCCCTTGCAATTTCCTTGAGCTCCTACTTTTTACCGTGAAATTCCTTCCAGCTTCCCCTGCAAAGTTTTGCTGTCGAAGTTCTGCGGTGGGGAGGCTATTTCTCCACCAATGTGAATAGATCTAGTGAAGCAGCGAAAATATGGTCTCTGACGTCCCAACTATCAAAAAAATTTTTCCTCAGATCAAATATGACCTCGCCTTCTCTCTGGCAGCAAAATAGGACCCCTCACCGTCGGCCATCCACAGTGTATGACTTGCCCTGGTGGTCATGCATCTCAGACGGATGTATCGGATTTACAAGCGCTCACACACGCACTCTAGATCGATGGAACGGAAGCCGACCTACGAGTTGTTCGCCGATGTTCCGGTTAGGCGCCATCATTTGGCGAATTCACACAATCCTCCGCCCTATTCTGTGATAAGTCATCAACCCCTGGAGAGACGGCAGGCGAGTGTGGGCAAGAACGCACACGCTTACCAACGCGTGCTGTACTGGAGTCGATCTCGGATCAGCTCCCTCCCGACCATCCTAATCACCCACCCGGGGACGGTAATCAGATACAAACCAGATTCCTTCCAGATGGAACACTGACATCTACATCGGCTGGCCCACATGTCATTGCAACACTAGTTTAACACATATTTATCCACAAGATACGTACTGTGAATTAAAGCTAGAATGCATCTCAAAACGGATCGAGTGACTGCGTAAGACTTCTCCTTTCATATTTATCACCACTGGCATTTCACGCGTTTCCTGAGGGATTTTGCGCCAAGCAGACACAACATATACTTCTCAGCCACAACACCACACCCGCAACGGTTGAAGGCACGGTTTGGCGATCAGTATATAAAAAGTTGAAAATATGGCGTCGAGAGGGTAATGTGGTCTGCGATGAACAACGTTGTGCCGGTTTCGTGGGAAAAAGTTGTAATGAGGGGCGCTATAGTGCAACATAGGTTCAATGACACGCTCCTTTTTTCCCAGCTGCTCCGCCTCCAAGGCCAGTCTTTTGGTGAAAAACGAAGCTGCGAGACCAAAAAGCATGAAAATCGTCTTTTGTATGGTCGTAGAATTCTTATAGAAGAACCAGCTGTGCGGATGATGGCGTAGTATTGGAAGATGGAGTTCATTGGGCACGTACAAACTGGGATCAAGATGGGGTTGTTATCTAGGGTCATTAGCATTTTTTTCTGCTTTTTTTCTTCACTACCTGGTCACTGCACCGAGCACCTTGTCGCCTATATGCAAACCCCTAATCCATTATCTGTAATGGCGAATAATCGCGGCCTTTGCTTTCAAGTAATGTTTGCGTGGGGTACGTTGCCTACAAAAAGCGATCCATCAGGAACGAGCATGAAATGTAAGCGTTTTCGCACTCTAAGGGGCACCTCTGGGAAACATAATTGGCATCGCAAAGGCAGGAGCCTGCGCTGAAGTGCTGAAAACATTCACTGAATCAGTAATAGGGCTAAAGGCATGATGGCGCAGGACATACGAAGGCCACTGGATACTACGGGTTTCTGAGAATTGTCGCTTGCTTTTTGGAGCAGGTCGCAACAGCCGCACTCGTAATGGCCAGAGAAAAACGCTGGAAATATTTACTTTTTCTTCACAGTGTCCTGGAAAAGTCGTGTGACTACGCAAAAACCACGATTTCCTAAAAGTAATTCTCGCGTTTCACTCAACCTTTCACTACCAGCTGCGAAAGCACCTGGAAAAAGTCCAACTAATTACCGACGAAAAAGCGGCTTACCAGTGACGCTAATGATTTCTTCAGGAATTCCCGCGAAGTCGGAAAACTTCGACCGTCTTTAATTCCTTGTGCCCTGTCACTCCTCTCGTAAGGTTTTGCCGCACGGATATCGAGGCAGGTCAAAAGTGATCACTGGTCACATAGCGAATCCGAAGTAGTGCCAGAGGCAGGGATGGAAATGTGGTAATATATCACCTCTTGCGGAACGCTGGATGTAAAAAACGGAAAAAGGCCCCCCCCCCTGATTGATCCGAGTTTCATTTTCATGTACAGGTCGCCCTTTCCACTAATTTATTGAGATTACGGTAGGTGGACCTAAGAGTAGACTGAATAAGCCATCAACATACTTGAATGGGTGGCTTCTTAAGCTGAAGCAAACTTCAAAGGCGCGCTCTGCTTTCATTCAATGATCAGGGTCCTCCTTCAGACCAGAGCACGCTGTGGTCGTATATGAGGTAATTCCGGCTCCGGAACGAGTTCGCGGGGGACTTTCCCTGTTTTCTTTCACATGTGTGTTCATCAATATCTGAGCTTTGAGGCCGGGTGTGTCTTTAAGGGGGTGGTAATTCTGTGGAAGACGCTGAAAGCAAAGGGAGTAACTCGGTAGAATTTCGAAGTTGATCTAGGTGCAGGTGCTCGCCGAACCACTCAGGCTCGCAAGAAAGCATCGTAGAAAATAATGGGCAAAAAGGCCAATCGCAACTGCCCAAGTGCTGGCAACAACGACGTCAGTATCCGATCTCTCGAAGAGTAATACCAGACAAACGTGAAAGGAGTTGCACCACAAATATTCCCGTCGCCTCCCATCTCTAAGGGAAGAGAACCAGGCGGTGGCTTTTGAAAAAAGTGATGGGGGTTCCCAGTGCCCGCGGTGATTTAGGCTCTGGATATTCTTTGGAATCGTAGTGGAAACATGTGCTCTCCCACGATAGTCAGCTATGCAGGAAAGGTCGTAGAAGAAATAATCAACAGGCAATAGTAACTGCCCCATGTTTTGACAACAGGATACCACTATGCTATTCCTCGAAGATAATCGCTCGAAATCGTGAGAGAAAGGCTCTGTTTTGAGGGACGAAGGGGGCATAGGTCGCATTAAAATTCCCCCCCTATGCCCCCTCTTCCCTCAAAACAGAGCACCAAAACGTGCTTCCGGAAATGGCGAGAGGTTCCCTATCGCAAGGGTAATGCTTTGTTAAATCGGAGCCTCAAAATTCACCAGAATGGGAGAACGCTTCCCATCTCCCTCTCTCCATCGATAGCTCATATTTGGGTCTTGAAGCGCTTATAGCTCTTTATGTGATTTATGAAGGTTTCCAGAATGAATGCCTTTTTGCTGACATCCGTCTTTTTTATGAGTCTATGAGGCAAAGTAGAGCGATAAAAAGAGGCGATTTGTAATGAAAGCACCCACGAATGCCCTTTTTCCAATGAACGCATACCCTCAATCACCACAACGAAAAAATAGCGGAGGAAAAAAGCAAAAGGAATAGGCTGCTTTTTGCAAGTCAGTTTGTCGACATTATGAAATCGCCCTCAATGTGACAAATACATTTTTTGGGAGCAAAATTTAATCTTCTGCTGAAATGGCGTTTTCTTCTAAAAGAACCCTAGAAAGTGCTTGAAAAATCAAAAAAATTGACGTATTAAATATGATAGGGCAGTTGAATTGGTTTTCAAGTAGAAGAGGTAGAAAGTCAAAAGTTTTGGGAGCCTTATGCCCCTTCTGTGTGGCGCCATAGTCTAATTCCTTTTTAAATCGTAGTGATCTTCTCAGTGCAATACCAGTGCTGCTACTGGACCAGCTGATGCAGGACTTATGTTAATATTTCTGTCTTTCTAGACGATTGATGCCGAGTTCAGCTGCCCCAGGAATGCGATGACTAGCTCCGTCTGAGGGCGCTTGAATCATCTACTTTCCTCAGACCGCGCAAATGGTAAGCAGAGCCACGGACAAAAGAGCAGAATTGTAAGCCAGTTTTCCCCACTAAGAGGGTGTCAGCGGTGTGATATCAGCCCACCTATTAAATGGCAGTAATCTACCCAGCAATAGATTTTACTCCTCCGACCGTGCTCGTGCTATGTGGCAAGTCTGACTCTGGTTTCTGCGTAGGCCAACTTCCCGTCCTTTCATTCACCCCCCCCCCCCTACTTGCAGTGAGTCAAGGAACCTTTTAGAAATACGGACTTCACGGAACTACTTCGCAAGGGCTTTCCAGGCTGTGAAGTTCATTTTCTAGAGGGTTTCTGCAAGTAGTGACCATACGTGGATCACAACCTGGGTGCTGTCTCCATACACCGCCTGTACTGTTTCCTCTGAGCACCACTTGAGTCCGTAACGAGATCCTGGAGCGGATCACTCTTCTAGCTACAGAGAACAACGAGAAGTCAGAGATCACAGACAAGAAGCGCGTTTGGCTATGGTTAGGGGAGTGGCTGACCGTGCACACATGCACGTGCGGAGTATGGAAACCGCACTTGGGTATCGCTACCCTCCAACCTCGTTTCCGTGCATTTTTGACCAATTTGACCTGCCACGATTTTGCAACAGTGGACCATTCAGTTCACACATATTCAGTTCACACATACCAGGATCCACTAAGTGACAGATCATCTTTAAAGCACTGTCCACGGTTGCTGGAGGCGGACGGTTGCTGTCAGCCTCACTGGTGGGAGCGTTGCAAGAAGGTTTGACAACACCTCCTTCAGCCCTTCCACCAATGACGTTGGCGACAACCGCCCTCCCCCAGCCACCATGCCCATTGCCCTTTGAGTGAGAATCAACATCAAGGGGTAGTTTGGTCATCTTCTACGGTGCTGATTATCTACAATAGAGAATTTGGGACAGTGTGGCGACAGGGGGGGGCAATTTGCACTTCCGCTTTTCCTACCTCCCATCTACGTTTCCAGCCGTCTAGAAGCTATTTTATGAGCTTACTAGAGTTGATAGGCTTCACCACGGTGGCTCGACGAGCTTGCTCCAGTGCACAGGTTTCACCAGAGTGATACTTGTAAACTGGATTTAGTAAAGAAGCGAAAGTGCAAAATGCTCCTCCGTAGCCGAATTCCGCTTAAAATTTTGAATGAAAGCTCTCGCATGCGACTTTCCAAGTGTCGCCGACATTCTTCGAAACGCCGGCTAGTCAAACGTTTCGCAGAAATCAAATGTCTGCGTATAGACAAAAACCTCTTCTCCGTAGAAGTTCTTTACAAATGTGCTCTCAAAAGCAAAGCATTGTGTGTGGGTGGCTCGCATTTGGCCATTGAGTATCCCTCCCTCAAATCAATGGCGTCAAGACACGACATTTCTCGCTAGCCCATTAAGGCCTACAATATGGGGTGTAAAGATGGCGGCGGAGATATTTGTTGGCGTACATTATGCCCAAATAGGCCCTAAATTCTTCCACGTCTACATAATGGACCTCTGTTCAGAAACCAACTTCATTGAAGGGCTAATGGAAAGCCCATTTCGCTGTAATGCAAGAATATTTGGAAGTGAATGATGCACACGTTATTGAATTGGGCGAAAAAAAAACTTTTGCGACACTTTGAACGAATTTTCTGACTGGGTATCCCTCTATAAGAGAACATAAATCGGCAAGGTGATCACCATTAGTAGCTGGGACTTCTGGCCTATTCGTATTGTCGCTGTTCTAGAATCAATCACTGGACTTTTTTGGGGTTGTTAGGTGACGAGGGGTGGGGGTGGCATTATTCATACATTCATGCAATCATTTGCTACTTCCCGTCGACTTGTCGACCCACCTAGAGAGCCATTTCGTGGGTTCTCAAGAGCTGACAGGTTTCACCATAGTGGCTAAGCGAGCTCGCTCCAGATTTAGTTCACAGGTCTCACCAGAACGAGACTTGTAAACCGGAACTAGTGAAGCAGTGGAAGTGCAAAATGCCCCCTCTGTCCATTGCCAAACTGCGCCCTTTTCTATTTTCTTGCGGAAGCAGTAGGTAACAAGAGGGGAAAGTGAGAGCTAGAAGGTATCAGTCCGGTGGAACTGGGCTGACCATTTTCCGTGACCGGGACAAATTATTTTTTGACCTGCCACTCTCACTTCTCAGCACAGCTATGGCTACCCAGATTCCTGGTGCTTGTTCCCTCCTCATCTGTAAGCACGGAGACCCTTAGGTCGCGCCTTAGGCGATGCTCCAAAAAAGGTGTTTGATTAGGTCGCCGTCGTCTAGGAAGAAAGATAGCCCAGTCATGTGAGTCAGCTTCACGGAATCTTCAAGGAGGGCCCGATTTCGCACGTGTGATGTTGGTTGGTGTATTTAAGTGAAGTCACGACGCACGAAATCCCCTGCGGTTTCCGCATTGATCCTATTTTGGACTACGAAAGAAGAAATGTGCTCTCCTCCAGCGGTTGTTTCCTCACCACTCATGATTAAGGCGTTTGTGTTGTTGAAGAGTTGACAGCAACCAGTCGTGTTCATTGCTTCTCGTTAGGCTACCGCCAAACACTAGCAAATTGCCTTGCTTTTTGACTGATCCATTCGTCTCCTGCCACATTTTCTCCTCCGTCAAGGATTGTGTTCGGGCTGCTGCTTCTCAACTCCACAGCCCCACTTTGACAGCTTTGTTTGTATTCATGCATGGGGAAAATACGGCACTTTCGAATATAACTTTGTCCGCTCCTCAGTTATGTATGTGTTTATATTTATGAATACAGACTTATATTATGAACTAATGGAATTATGGCGCAGTTTGTCGACGTGGGGGGGGGGAGGCATTCGGCTTTTCATAGATGTGCCGACCCATCTAGGTAGCCTTTTCTCGAGTTGACACGTTTTAGGATGGTGGCTAGACGATCTTACTCCAGCTTCACAGGCGTTCACAAGTTTTACCATGGTGAGATTCGTAAACCGGAACTAGGGAAGCAATGTTAGTACAAAATGCCCCCCCCCGTCTCTAAACAGCGCCGGAATTATTACTCCGAAGAATGAGTGAGTAAGTGGGATTAAACTACGCGGAAGTGGTGTAGTGGCAGTGAGCCGCTTATCACGCGCGCAATCCGGGGTTAAGTAAAGGTCAGGCCTCCTCCAGGACAACCAGGCCTTCTACCGTCCCGTGACGGTGAATTCACACCAGATTTGTCTGAAGGGAAGAAAACTTGATTTATGCATCTATTGGCCCCCTATGTCATTGTGTAATCCGTGTCTTATTCAGTAACTATGGATCTCGATTCTTCGATTTTTACTGGGAAAGAGTGCCCGCCGCATCCCAAAAAGAACTGATCAGTAAGGAAGCTTTATCAGTTATCTTTCTATCACTTTAGGATTCGTTCTTCCTTGTTTCCTAATCGTGGAGAGTAGAAGATACAGTGACTTGTTTAGTTTCCCTCTCCAAACACTTGCGAAATGGAAATTGAACCATTTCCTTCAATCCCTCCCTAGAAATTCATTTAGAGGAGATTTTGCTCGTGCTCATGGAAGTAAGCAAGCCATCATCATCATAGCCATCATAACAACTCACGAGATAATCTACATAATCGGTTTGTTGTAACAAGAACGTTTGAAAATCGTGAACTGTTTTTAAATTTTCTCAGTTAGATTCGAAGCAGTTTTGTTCTTGTTTTTTTTCCACGGGATGTCATTTTTGTAGATTGTTTTTGTTGGCCACTGTCAGCGATATATCAGCTTTTTTACTTATATTTTATTTATTTATTGGTGCATAAGGACGTCAAATTACACAATACTTTGGGAAACTTCCTGTTAGTGCTACTCATATTCCAGTAATTCTTTCTTGACCAATCGCCTGAAAAGCAAGTACGCGACTGGTCAGAGTATACCAACCACCATCTTTTCCATCTATTTATCTGTTCATTTATTGGTTTCTATTTATTGAATTACTTATTTTGTATCTGGTAGTGTTGACAGATGCCACACAGTTCAGCGAACTTCTCAGATTGAGTTCAGCGAACTTCTCAGAATTGTATTTAAATGGCAAACAATCATTCCGTAAAGGCAAATGGTGAAAAAATAAAATGTCAAGTGCCAAAAAATCAAATGTAAGTGAACATTTGTGATACCAGCATTATTCAACGAATTTCTAGGGGAAGGGGAGCGCAATTGGAAAGAGAAAATGTGGGAGGGAGCATTGGAAAGAGAACGACTACAGGTAATTAAGAAAAGCGGGTTAAATCACGTGGCACGAATGGGTTTCAGCTAATCAGATTTCTTATAGTTGTTTACAGTTTCACTCAGAATCTCCTATCTTTCAGGTGAGACCTTTGTAAGGACTGAAAAGTATCCTACACATATCCATTTCTAGTACATCGTACTGATTTCTAGCTCATCATTCAGACTTTAGAAACATTAAAATACTTGTGTTGATAATCTATGTGCTAACATCACAACTTCATTTTCCACTCACTCCATTGAATTGCATTATTTTTCCTTCTTTTTTGCTCACATGGGTCCATTTTTCATCAAACCCGACCAGGCATGACAAGTGTTCCTGGACTAGTTGCTGGTGAGCGGTAGATCAGCACCCTTTTCTGGCGAAGTGTCACCAAAAGCGTTCTGTCTTTTATTGTGTCCTCTTATGCTGAAGGGAGACGCAGTACGCTACGGTTCCGGGCTATCCTGAACGTGGATACTGAAATCCATTCATACGATTAGCTGTAAGTGCTCTGGAGACTGCTCAATCACTCCGAACTCAATCCCTTGGAAAAGTTCCACACTCTCTAATATTCATCCATTTGTCTTGGATTAGAGATTGGAAATAGATTCAAACGAGGTTCCGCATAACAACTTGAGAACTCGTTTTGGAGTGCATTTTCGTCACCTGGAATTCGTAGTGGTAATATGCTAGAAATGCCCGTCGTGTTGTACCATTTGAAAGACAGCGGTTCCACAACTTGTTGAACTCAGAACTGCAAATAAAGTGTTCTCATTGTGGAGTCTTCCAAGATTTGCTAGCGCCACCAGATATGCTTCTTGGAGCGTAAGTTGCGTGGAAAGACGGTCAGACCCTGCTAACGATAGGGCGTGTAACGGGGCATGCATCGGAGCACTGCCAAGGTTCCACCAATGATGCCATCGTGAGTAAGCAGCTACTGACGGGTAAGTCTGTTCCATGGTCGGCCTGCCTGGTCGCGCTCGGTTTCACGCCCTCCCACAAGCGCTATGGTTAGCAGGGATTGAGACTATACGCTGAAGCGTTGGGCCTGAGAAGGCCTCTATGGTCTTTTCGCCCAGGCGACCGCAATAGACGCTCTGTCGAAGGCTAGGAAGCTAGAACCTTAGTTAGTTGATGAAGAATGGTAATCCCCAGCACTTATGCCAGGGTTAAGAGGAGGTGGATATTGCTGAGTGAATATTGAAACCTAATATTGAAAATATCGAAAACAGTAAGCGATCGAGTGTTGGGCACTAGCTAGTACCCATGCAAACTACCTGCTAGGAGCCATCGTGGCTCCAATTCCAAGGAATGAGCTCTAATGGGACGCTTGGGTTTTCCTGGAGCTGAAATCCTTACGCTTTCATCATCTTAAAGAATTTTTTGTGGTAAATCTAGGTGATTAGCTAGATTGGCTATCTGCACTGAACTGGTTCATTAGCAGTTCTTTCTAATGAGACTGAGATAGAGGAGATTGAGATTCAAACGAGAATGCTGCACTTCTTCTCATCCTTACCGTTTACGTCTTTCGGTGGCTGGACCCACACTTCTGGTACGGTAACTGCACTTCTCACGGTAAGATGCCTGGTCAGAACGACTGTCCACTCTTCCCTTTATATACGGACACTTTTGCTACAAATTACAATAATCTTGGGTCTTTGGGAGGAGAGAGACGATTGTGACCCTCTTATTATGTAAGTGAGTGACCAGTAAAAGAACAATTGGCCATGGAAAACACTTGCTGCGGTCGAGAGCATTGTTTTGTTCCTGCTCCGACGTGATCAAATCAGGAGCGCAGTTGATGAGACCAAGGGTCACCTCGAAGTATTACTGGCTGCTCCGTTCATGGTTAGGAAGCGATTTGTAGTGGGTGTGAGAACGTCACGACGACAAATCCAGTAAGAGGAAGTTAGCAGATATCCGAGGCGCTTTGACATGGCTGATCTCCACAATCCACCTTTTTTCCATTGAAAGCTCCTTACTCGTGTTCTAATCGTCTTTATATTTCACTCTACTCTATGAATCAGGCCTTCCTTGCTTCAAAATCTGCTATTTTCCAAGAATTCTAGGCTCTGAAAAGTGTGCCCTTCTTTTTCCACGTCTGCTACTACTGCTGCTGCGATTGTTCGCTTTTTTATAGTTACTTCGTTACTTCAAGCAGCTGCAAATGGTTTCCGGCTGATATTATACGAATTGCATAGAAACTAAAGCGTTGCCGGAAAGGCCTACGAAAGCCAAAGGGGCCTCCATTTGCTGGCGAAGAGTTCGATGTAATGTGCATATTGCGAAAGCCGCAAGCGTTCAAGGACGAGAACGATTTCATTTTTCTTTTTAACGATGTAATCTCGAGTGTTTTGATGCATATTTCATGTTTTGAAGCCATTATGCGATACGAGCAATTAAAAGTCGTTTCATCGGGAATCCTTCAATCCCTCGGATTCCGTCCTTTTTCCCCACGCAACTGCCTTCGTTACTAAACCGATGATTTACTTATTGCTGTTCAAAATGGCGGAACTAGGAAGAGTTTCTAGTGCACATCAGTAGTATGAAAGGAAAAATAAACAAACCTATATGGTTTGGTTCAGAGGCACAGTGGGGCGTGAACAGAATACGCCGAGCGTTAGTTTTCCCCAGCGATCGTAATTGGTCTATTTAGGGGTAAGAGAGTTGTACCGATGGTCGGTGGATGGGCACGACCCTCTTCCTGTTCCCCATCCTGGTAAATTTCTGAATTTCTGCAAATTCGGAAATTCAGCAGGATGGGGAATGGGAAGGGGTCGTACCATAGGAAGAATTTTCAGAGGGTCCTGTTCCGCAATATTTTTCCTGTACGACTGGAGGTGCCCTGGACATGAAGGACGGGAGAAGTAGGGAGGTTCTAACCTTGGTATATCTGCTGCGACCTCCAGACTTCCGAGTTCGTCTCACTTCCTGGTCCGATTCAACTTCGTGTTGCTTTTGCGTAGTCAACAAAGGCATGATCGGCGGTCATTACTCGTGCCGCACTGTGCCACCCCCGCACCTTTCCCTGGCTACCTGTATTCAGCTGGAAGAATTTGGAAAGTGAAGAACGACCCCCAGGTGCACTTGTAAGCCTGACATCGCGATGTGCTTCGTTTTCATTCAGCAGCTACTCAATCCTGCTACCTTTGCAATCTCTGGGGGCTAACAAAATCTGCATTGATCCTGTCGCTTGGGGTTAAGAATTCTTAGTTGAGGTACGCTTATCGCAAGCTTTAATAACTGTTTCAAGAAGAGCTCTTGAGTATAGCGAGTGGCGGCTTCTGAGACTTCTCACCAATGTATAACAGAAGTCTGAGGGTTCAACAGGCTTTTCTTGTTCATATTCATAAGTTCCTTCTCGAAGACCCATGCCGCAGTTGTCCACTGTGAGGTTCTTTCCAAACTGAAAACTAAGAAGACCGCAACCGCTTACGGTATGCCGCTTTCCCGGATCAAAAGTACGAGGTAAGGCCACCTGTCGTCATGACGTATGTAACCCCCGCACCACTGGTGTGAGCGGCCGCCCATCGCTTCCACCACTGTTTCGTACACGCCGATGCTGCGGATGTGTGCCTTCTCGGCGACAAGTTATTTCATCCTCTCCCGTGCAGTGTCTCTCCGCCTCCCTTTCCTTCACAGGCTCATCAACTGCAGAACCTAAGAAGTGACTTGATCAACTGCAGAACCAAGAGCAGTGTCTTTATTATGAAGCGGTCATCGACCAGAGTTCTTTTCACATTTTTTTTCACATGGCAGCGCCGACTGGCACGAACAATCTAAGCGAGTTAAGGAAAATGCATAAAGACTATAACAAAACGTTGGAGACGCGTTATAGCAACAAAAGTGCCCACAAATCCTTATTCGAACTTGCAGTCACAGATGTGTGCTACATTCGCAAGACCTCGAAGCGCTGACCTCACGTTCTACATGTTAGGAACAGTAGGGTTTAACTAGTAAATAGGCGTCGTATTCTGACGACAGGGGGGGGCTTCGCCATTGAACCGACCCATCTTGGATGCTTTTCTTGAGTTAGGGGGGGACACGTTTTACCATGTGGACGAGCTTGCTCCAGCTTCACAAGAGTTCACAAGTTTCACCAGAGTGAGACTTGTAAACCGGAAGTAGTGAAGCAGTGAAAGTGCAAAATGCCCCTCCCAGTCGCCGAACTGCGCCTAGGAAATATGTTATTATTACAGCACATAACCACTAGACTATAATTCTATAATATAATCCTAATTAGGCTAATAATATCACATCAATCTTGTTACTATAAATTACTTGAGTCGCGCGATTGTGCGCAAGTATTGAACATGCAGATTTTACTATTTCACACTGCACTGCAATGTGCTTCTGCTCACCTCTAGTGCCCGGCAGGCGAGGAGCCCTCAACATTTTCAGTTGTTGCTGCAAGAATTATCTAGTGGGATCTCTGATCTACTACCTTATTACTGATGTTAACTATTAATAATTTATTGGCTCTCAATTATCATATTTCTCGAGTATAAGAGGCTATATTCCTCCTATACCCCTCGTATCCTGCTAGCCAAATCCAATGCTACTATAATGCAATTGAACTTTTTTCAAAAGCCCTAAAGCTGGGCCCATCTGTTGGCATCGTTCTGCATAAACGAGGTTATCTTGCGCTTTATGAATTCTCTCCGCCTAATCCTATTTGTACTGCTCGTTTATTTCCAGTGCCTGTCCACGTCTCTTTACGAGGTCTAGAGCTAGGCTTTGCCAATCCACGTGCATTCACATTTTGCATAAAGACACCTTCCGCAATCACTGGGTATGCCGGCGGCGTCCTTGAAAAGGATAGTCCTGCCTGCAAGCTCAGAGGTTGTACCCTTTCTCGGTTCAAAGACTGTGTGATAACGATGCGCAAGTCGCGATAGCAATGCCACCGCCCCACTGTCTTGTTACGACCCCCAACGACCTGGTGGTCCTCTGTTCCAGTTACCTTTCCTCTTTGCTCTTCCATTTGGAATGGTGGGTTGAGGTGATAAGGGAAGAGAGCTGCTATCATCATGGATACTCAACTAATGAGATCTCGTCCAACTCGGCCCAATTTGGCGCTTTATGCTGATGGGAGATGTCCGTATGGATTGGTGATCCCCCGAGCGTGGGAGGTTAAACTCGATGTGGATGGAGGGTGAGGGGTCGCTGTCTTTTAAGAGAATTTTTCCAAGTGCTTTGACTTTTCTGGCAATTTCCATTTCCATTTACACAAGTTATACCTCCTATTACCCCATTCCACACCCCTCCTTTCGACGGTTTTTTGAAAAGAAAGTGAAAAAGTGAGACAATTTTCGGAAAACTACCGATGAATGATGGTTGGGGATTCAGGAATATGGCACGACATATGGGATAAAGCGATGGGAAGGATTGTAATACAGGAAGAAATTCTGATGCGGAGTCGTATTCTAGCACGAATTCCCCCCTCCAGGTGACAGGACACTCTCTACGTGGTGACACAACGCTGTTTGGACTTGAGATTGATCATTTTAGACATTTTAGTCTGTATTTTTTTCTACTTCCTTTTCCATCCACTTTTACGTTCCTCGCCCTATTTTTTACTAGTATTTGAGCTCCGCTGCGCACCTTTTTTGATCGCAGAACAGGGCCTGTAACGCTCGTCATATATCTTGGATATCGTAGAGTGAGATTTCCGAGCTACTTATTCACAGGATGAATCGCCACTTCGCTGTTTATCGTGCTTTTTTTTTCCGGTGGTTCTGCTGTGAGCAATTTTTCAGCCGTCGCTTTATACCCTGTGAAGTGGCCAGAGATGATTTTCGCCTTCGTGCTTATCGCTCTGCCCAGCATTAGTGCGTTTTTCATGCCACAATGGAAATCATTGCGTGAAAACGTGGAGATCGTTTCCGATGTCGCACCAGGGCATGAAAAGAGGTAATTGCTTCCGAACATCGTTACCAGACATGTAAGCCTCTATTTACTCTATTCATGGCAATTGCTCTGAAAGGGAAAGGGGGGGGGAAGGTTGTGGAGGGTAGGAAAGACAGGTCAGATGTACGCAGGAGAGATGCAGTTGCACAATTACGTGAGCAGCAGCTCCTTGTGTAGAATACGCCTTGATTCTGCTGCCTTCCACCCTCTACAGCGCTGGTTCTGCCCCACACAAAACTTAGCGATGACACTTTGGCGCTGTTCTTTGCTCAGCCACACTCTGTTCCTGGTAGCACATACCCCCCGCCCCCAGCCTCCTTTCTTAGCGGGTGAGTACGACCCCTTGATGGGTTTCGCGTAACGATGCTGTACCCTGCGTGCAGTTACGAAATGTTAATTGAACTGATTTGTGTCACAGAAATTGGAAATAAACTGCTCCAGGAGCTAATAAATCTTGAAGGTGGCACTGGAATGATCCTCTTCGAAAATAGAGTTAACTTAATCCGAATAGAATTACCGTACTCGAGATTAGTTCGCCCACTGGAGAGGTCTTTGCCGTTTCAGGCTTACTAGGAAAAACATTGTGTTCATTACCGTACTTATGTTTTTCCACCAACTGTCATCCTTCAAGGATATTAACGCAGTACTCGCCACTGAGCGCTCTTTGGATATGCGCTCTACCTCTGGCTGCGAGTCAATTTCTATAAACAATATGTACTCGCCCTCTCTAGTCATTTGCAATGATAGGTCAAAATCGGATAGGAAGCCTTTCAGGTTCCTCCGAACCCACCCTGGTTTGTTCAGAAATGCGATAAGTTTTGAATGCGATTTCCCCATTCAATGACTACTGATGAAGGCTACTGATGTATAAGTGAACGTCTTGCTCCTCTCTGACGACTTTATTGTCTATTGACTATCTCCTGAGGGCGAAAAGCTTGGTTGAAACAGTCAAGAGTCATTTGCCGTGTGTTGCAAGGGAACTACCTACCACTACATCGCTTATGCCCACACATGACTAATTTTTGGAAATTCCCGCAGAGTCGGAAAAATATCAGACAAAGGGGTGCTTTTTAAATATGTTGTGTGAATGGCGACATAACTTTGTCACTATCGTGCACCAAAATTGAATCACTTGAGTTTCGTGGAAAAATTCATGGTGGTGAATAAAGAATTCCACGTGACCCACGTCCAAGTCCCCTGGGGGTGTGGGGCCCACCTAGTTCACAAGGGAGCAGGTTCCAGCCGAAAGGTCACTGTTTCCGTGTTCACTACTGATTAACTGGCTAGCGCTGATTACTGATGGCTCACTTTGCTCAAGACTCCCAAGTGCGCCAATTATACCTGGCGCATCGACTTCTTCCTCATCGCAGAGGTGTACAAACGTGCGTGTCGCATCTGCGATGCCCTACGAAGGCCACAGAAGCCCAGCGAACCAGAGAGAGGGTACGTGTTAACTTTAGGGCCCTTTTGACCCCACAAACCATGTCAATACAGAGACTGTGTTAATCTTTCCCTGTACTGTTACTGCAAAGTTTTTGTAATACCTTGTAATTTTACAGATTTCTCTATTCACACAACTCAGAAGGGCCGCTGTTCCTGTTTGTCACACCCTGTGGAGCTCCAGTACATTGGCGGATTTACAGCGTTCAAGGAGGTTTGTCAGCAGACTTCTCTCTGTGCTATTTTAAACCACTAATTGTTGATAAATAGGTGCTGTAAAGCGATAAAGCGATAGAAAAATGCAAAATGATTCATTGCTAGTTGGATATCACGTATTTCGCGAGAAAGGTCAATGAACAGTTGAAATATCAAGGCGAGAGATTAAACCAGCCTCTATCAGCCTCCTAGCACAGTTGGGCAATCATCGGCACATATGGCTGCCATTACTGTACAGCACTGGGCCCGCAAAAAGTGGTTCAAAAAACTCTGAACTCTTGAGGTTATGGTGCCTTGAAGCCTCAACAATAATTTTCACTGTTCTGCCCAAATGTGGTGAAGATTCCCCATGAGGCTCATAACCCTGAGCTGCTATAGTTGAGATCATATACTGAATCATATACTGAAGTTTATTATGCTACTAGGAAGCAGCCTAGATATGCTTACGTAAGAAATAGCCTTCTTTGGCAACAACAAATTTTACAGGGCCCCCAACTTACACTTTTTGCCGGAGGGTCAAAAGAAGCTTTACAGTGCTGGCTGTTCATACCCGTGGCAACTCCTCTCTCCTGGTGTATAGAACTATTTCTGTGCCGCGAAATAGCACTCTTTCCTAGCTAGTTGACGTGAAAAGTTGAAGCGTGAAAAGCCATAGTACAGAGAGAGAGAGAGAGAGAATACGCGCTGTAGTGGCGTCACATTTAGCGTTCCTAGAGCGAATGACATCCGCCCCGCTTCGCGCTTACTGGCTCTCGTAGCGAGCTTCCAGGGTAGCGCTAAACCGACCGGCCTGGGTAGTGCGCTAAACCGCACCCTTCTCTTTGTAGTCTCCATTGCGCGCTCTCGCAGGCCAGCGCGTTTTTGCCTTCTGACAGGGACTGTACCTGACTTCTGAGCTGGTTGAGGGTTTCAGAGTGCTCACAGTACCACAAAAACAGTGAGAACAGTGAGTTATGAGCAGAAATCCTCAATCACAGGCGGGACTTCAGCCCGCAAACTCACGCTTGCTGTGTGAGGGTGCTCTCAGGTACACCACATGGCTGCTTCTCCATACGCCTTCAGCTCCGAATTCTGTTTGAACTAGTCTCCACTCTCAATAAGTGGTTTCCGAGAAACTGGTGTTTCGGGAGAGGAAACCGATTGCCAGACTACCTGCGGGTTTCATCTTATGGGTTACGATGGAAATGAACGACACCGTAAGTCACTGCGCTCTTGCTGACTGGCTGCATTGCCAAGAATATCCAAAATTGTCTCTCTTTTGAGGCATAAATTTAACTGGTCGTGTTTTAGTGAATTTCGTTTAAGTTTTCTGTTTACAATGTTTTTGCTTGCTAAGCTCAAACTATTTCAAGAGCTGTGGCGTAAGGGAGCTTATCCCGTTGTGCTCCTCAAGCAGTGCCTGCCAACGTTACAAGCCCTCGTAAACAGAATTAGAAATTCGTGCGTTGCTGGCTTATAGTTGTTTTGCATTAGTGACGACGGCCATGTCTAGCGGATCTCCAGTTACAAGCTGCATATCTGAAGTCCCTTCAGCAATTAATGCGGGATGGGGGTCTTATCCAGGGACAATACTTCATTGAGGAGTGGATTCCTCATTAGCAGATTTAGGGACAGAAAGGCTGCCGAACATTTGCATCGTTGGGACGAGCTCATTTCCTCAGCATAATCTAGAGGAATTCATCTTTGTCTAGTAAAATAGGGTTGTAATGAGGACTGTTTTCACAAATCCTACACATGAGGTGTGGGTCGGCAGGTCCACACAGCGACAACGTCGCGTCGTTCGCTACCCCCGCGCGGCATATTACGATCGTTTCCTCACATACCCAGTTTCAGCCTGGTCACTTTGTACGGCACTAGGACGTAGCTAATTTATCTTCACCTCTACTGTGCCTTTTTAATCATGTGCCGGTGGATTTGCGGAGAGGATCTCTATTCCAATTGACGTTTGACCTTTTCACCTCCTTGGGGCGTCTTAAAAGGGTCGATAATTTCAAGTGACGTCAGTTCCCTATAATTAAGACCATGGACTTCTCGTCTTCACTGTGATCAGTCTTCTCTGTGCACCGTTTAGGAAGAGAGCTAGACTGAACACAGGTCAACTTCTGCAGCTCTCACCCCTTTCCTATGAGTCTCAGGAGAACCCACGAGAGAACTGGAATTGAAAATTATTTATAGACTTGATTGAGTTCTTAGAGGCCGAAAGGCGTAGGAGCGAGTGGCTCTTTATACACGCGCGATCTGGGGGTCAGATATCTCGAATTGGCTCACCGCCCAGGCCTACCAATCCTCCGTGAACAAATTGGACCCAGATCTCCACGAGGACAAGAACACCGACCTGCACATCTGCAGGTTATTGTTTGGGCCACATCGCATTCAGTGAACCACTGAATGGACCCTGAATGCGTGCCGAATCTTAAAAGAGATTGATAAGCGGTTGAGACTTCAATCCTGTTTCTATCCTTATCGCGAGTTCCCCTCACTCATTCTCTCCCAAAGTGATGCAGGAAAGACCAAAACAAGTTGAAGACTGTGCTCTGTAACCTCATCCCAGCCTCCGATCATTAGATTATTGGAACAACTATTGGAACACTACTTTTTACTTCGTCTTCATTTCCGTCTGGAAGAACATTCTGGGGCTAGCCCTGCCTCCATGAAGAATAATTTCAAAAGTGCATCCAAAATCCAATTACGGGACTCTCTAGTAAAAAAGAATTGCCTGAATAGTCTATCTCGTACATGTTGTTAGATGTAATTTGCTAGAGCACCCTGGAAATAGCCTCTGCAAATAGCGTGTAAAAAAACAGGGAAAAGATTTCTCAGGGATCCATACCGTCTGCAAAGTTACAGCCTAATTATCAAAAACCATTGATTATTTCCGTGAAAAATTCGTTGTCTGTCATTTTTAGAGGAACAACGAGGCTTCGGCTTCTCCGATTCTCCAGGACGGGCCATGCTATCAAGTGTTTCCCTGGAATTTTCCCAGCACTTTATGCTCTTGCAGAAGATTTCTTGCCTACAAGCTTGCACAGCAGCGCTAATTCTAACTGATGGGTCTGCTTTGTGTGCTGAAAACCACTATTTTGCTTCTCAGAAGCTCATCAGTCAGCTTTGGCAGCCTTTCGTTGACCACCGCAGAACGAATCGGACAAAAAGCTTCATTAGCTCCCATTCTTTGCTCATTGCCGTCTACCAAAAAAAGCTTGCTTGAGTGAACAGCCGTCAGACAACAAAACGTGTATTTGAAGGGGATTGCATCCCCTCAAATTGCTAGCTTTTGCTTGCATCGACGAAGCATAAAGTGGTTGGCATTACGACTCTCACCCATGTGACTTTCCCAGAAATACCCACATCTGGCTGATGGCGGCATCAAAGTCATTCAGGTGACAGGGAAAGCCGCAGTAATTTGATTAGATGTGAGACCAGGTACGTCAGAGAACGATCAGACGACTTTCTCATTCCTGTCCTCTCGCAGCAATCGGAAAGCTCAATACGGTTTGAAGGCAATGAACAAGCTGACATGGGACGGGCGAGCTTGCCAGAGTGCCCTTCTTATTAGCGTGTTCTTGTACCTTGGCCTCCCGAAATGGAAATGGCACACCAGTGAGGTGCCAGAATGGTAGACCTTACTCC
>MU939969.1:0-10327 GCA_036418165.1 Cooperia oncophora
ACTCAGAACCTGAGAATCGTACGGTGACTCTCTTATATGTAGTTGAAACCTCCTCAAATGTGCCAAAGCACTTCAAAGATCCTTTTGGGTGGAATTTGGGTCGGTTAAAGCGAGCACCTTGGTCGATCACCCCTCCCCCTTTCACGGAATTAATGACAAGGTCAATATTTAATACAGACTAACAGACCCTGAAGAGAGCAATACTGCCGTAAAACTGACCGGAGTAAGAAGAAGTGCACACCTTGAAGAACCTTGTTGTCTATTTTCGAGTCTTCAAAGAGCCTTCAAAAGAACTTGCTGCCCCTTTTTGCTTGTGTAGCTCGGATTCTGACAGGTTTATCCTACGCCCTCTGAATGGGAATGTTCAGTATACGAGGGAAAGTCGAAAAGCGCAGGTTTTTACAATCTTTTCACCAAGGTTTCTTGACAATGCTAGTATCTAGTATGTGAACGTAATCAGCGGTGCTTCGATACAACGTGCAGTTCTCATTTCTGCATTATTTTTCTAATGATTCACTTTCGGAGGTATTTACAACGAAGGCGAAGAAAATCAAATATTTTCAAATTATTGAGCTTCATTTCTCTGAACCTTTCTTATAATTTCGTTACAAAGCCGTTCACGGAAAGGACAAATGACTACTTTCCCCAGTGAGCCATTTTCAAAAATTTTAGAGTGATTTTCAATATTTCGTATTTCACTTTCTCGAATATTAAGAAGGCAAGTTGACAGCAAGATTGCCGCATAAGCCACTTATTACGCACTCCCTCGTCGAGATAGAATTTTCCTCCAATAGACTGCCCCTTCCTCCCCTGCGATCCTCTGACAGCACTTCCAAAGCTCCTCGAGATTAGGCCACTGCAAGATTTCTGACGTAGAAGGAGATAATGTACAAATCAGGAAGAGGGGCAGCGTTCAGACTTCGCGATGAGGCGCGTCGACGCGCTACTATTATAGCAGCCCGTCAGTGGGACAGACAGGAACGCACGCAATGAGTGGTATCGATCGACGCCGGGCCTACTGCCGCCTTACTGCCTTGAGGCGTATGGGAACAAGCACGCCATCGCGTTGCGATGCATTTCCTGAAAAGACGACAAGAACCGCCCTAATTTCATCCTCAAATACGAGACCCCCCATGCTACCTACCACTTTCCTAGATTTTCCCAACTTCCTACCACTTTTTCCCGAAAAATTTCCAGTTTTTCAGCCAAGAATTTTCCGTCGAGCGGGGGAGGGGGGGGAGTCGTCAGGATTTAACTATCATTTTCAACTATCGGAAATAGTAGTTGTATAGATCTTTGGCAGTCCCTCTCCCAACAACGACCAAATACGACCCCCCCCCGTTGTGATCATCACAACGATGGCATGCCCTGATGGAATAGCAGGAGGATACGCGTTGCCCAGGAACACAGCCTTGTGCCCTCTTGTCCTTCTATACTCTTCCGAAAAGTAGCGGCCGACTCCGATCAATACCAGAAGCGTGATCAGGCAAGGCTGCCCTTCATACTCTCCTATACTCTTTCGAGCAGTAGCGGCAGGCGGCTATCAATACTCACCTGTAGCTCCGTTCCTTTCGATGCCATCCCAATGGTAGCGCATCGACGCGTGTCATCGCGAAGTCTGAACGCTGCATCACCAAGCGCTCAATCTCGGGTCAAACCTTGCATCGCTTCGCCGAGTCAATCAAGCTGTCCATCCTGTCGAGTCGGTTAGTTGATATCAAGCTCGCGTGCAAAGACAACGATGCAACGATGTTGCCTTCCACATCAGCCCACGCTCACAAGTAATTTTCTAGGCCCACGTCCAAATATACCCCAGTACGGATACGAATAATTCATGAAATATAGCTTGATCAGCGCAGAATGCTTCGTCGCCGAGTCGTAGCTTCAGCCGCACGAACTCATTTGTTAGCGTCCACACTACTGCAAGTGCACAATACTAACTCGTTATCAGTGAAATGATGAGGGCGTGTTAACGGTGCAAGGGTTTTGGTCCGACGCCATCTCCTTTCAAACCACTCCTCGGACGCCTTCGCCGCAACAGCCGATGGAAAACAGGCTGGCATCACGCCAAACCCGCTGGCACGCCCCGACTGACTTTGTGATAATGACTATACATATTGAAAGTTTTGCTCTGTTCACATCTTCCTTCAAATCCTACACCCACAGGGTACAGCATCGTTGTGTGAAACACAGGAGGGGGTCGTATTTGGTCGTTGTTGGGAGAGGGAGGAGGGGAGGGGGTCGTATGTGCGCTCGAGAAAAATTTGCCGTGTTGAGAAAATTTTACCGTTTGTTGGACCTTTCGCGGACCCCTCCCCCCCCGTTCGACGAAAAATTTAAGCGCGAAAATGGGAAGTTTCGGAAAACTGGTAGGAAGCTGAGAACATATAGGATAGTGATAGGTAGGTGCTGGGGGAATGGGGTGGGGTCGTATCGATCGACCGTGTGGGGGGGGGCCGGTCGTTACTGCACAAAATCAATCTCGACACATCGCGATTGCTGTACCTGTATACGCATACAGGGGGGGGGGGCAAAAAAAGTCACTTTTCTTCATTGACTTTCGTGGCGCTATAAGTTACACTTTATAAATTCTAATCGGACATTTCTACCACCATATTAAAGAGCATATTAAATACTATTATGAAACTCCGCCACAGCCTTCTGGACGAGCGCCATCGAGAGATTCTGGCACGCGACCGCGATGTGGTGCCTGAGATCAGCGAGATAGTCGATTTCTCCGCCACCGTAGACCACCCTATTGAACTCCGCCCAAACCGGGTAATTGAGGGGATTCAGGTCAGGTGACCTACTTGGATATTCCACCCTTCCTTTACGGTACTTAGGCCCTTCCATTCCAAGTTAGGCAGAGTTTCTCCAGACCGCCCCCTTCGCTTCCACTGGTGGCACCCGAATGCTGGTAGCAGCTACAAAGCTTTCAGAAAGTAAAGGGCGGCGACACGTGGGGTGGATTATTCTTCTCGGCCTGCTCGGATTGTCACTCGCCACGCGCCTCACCTTCCAGTCCGGGGGTCCACGAAGAAAATTAGGCTTCAATTCCTAGGTACCTTCCGCCGTCCATACATAAACCCGCCTGCCTCGAAAGACTGCGGTGGAAAACCTGATGGTCTAGCCGTAGCGACACGTTGTTCGGAGCGCCTGCTCGATGATGGAGGTCTTCCAGGATCGAGAGTACTGGTCTCCAGGTAGCTACCCATGGGTGACTCCACACTAGAAGTTTCGCAGCTGTTTGGAGGTGACATGAATTTCAAAGGTCTTCTCCAGTCAGGCTGCGACTGGAGATGACCTCATATTTTGGTGTACATGAAGGTGATGGGCGAGTCGCGTGCGGCCAGCTCCTGCTTATCGAGGAACATCTTGGGTATCTTCCGCCCTGGTACTCGTATCCACATCTTCTCTCTGGGCTGCAAAAACTTTGCTGATATGTGACTCGGTCGAAGTGACTTTTTTTGGCCCCCACTGTATTCTTTGAATGGGATGTTGAAAGATGGTACAAGACTAGGTAAGCAGAGCCGCTTGCATTTCAACACATTAGCTACGCGCGAAACTAGCAATTTGTAGTTAGTTTACGCACTGCAGCATTGCCTCGTTAAACCACCTAGACGCTGGTGCGAAGGTCGCCCACGTGACAGCTTTTGCGAGATATCTTTTATTTCCCTCGCCGCATGTGTAGAACTACAACCGGATTTCGTCTCTCATACCACCTTTTTGCAAAGCTTTCATTTCGCTGTTGAAAAAGGGCAACACTTCACTAGAACAGGACTACTTAGCAACTGCACATACACAACTTTCTTTTTTATGGATTGCTTAAATCAGAATTTTTCGTTGGAATGAAAGAAATTCCGACACTACTCAATTATTACTACCGCAAAAAGTCAAAAGAAATTATTTGCTGACATTTTGCCCACAGGGGTGATTCGGTGTCCTAAGCACCAGTATAGTCCTCCTTTTCGGCACTGTCGTGCCACCTTTCTCACTAAATTAGATGTAAATTCGCATAGTAGGGTTACTTGTCCTGATCACGAATACGCATTAGTTTTCAGCCCTGGCGCCATTTGGCGCCATTAGGCGCTGATTTGGCGCACAACCTTTTTCATCAGAATCGATAAAAACCTGCACAGTAGGGTTGTTTGATGCCCTGATCCCAAAAATGACCTTTATTTCTCGATCTCGATCGCGATTTATTTCTCGATCGCGCCATCTAGCGCCATCTTCTGAGGCTGAACCTGGGAGAAGCAGTGATTCCCTTAAGGCCAAGTGCAGCCTTATCATAGCACAGATAATAATGGTGTCTTCCATCAGCGCTAAAAATGATGTGATATTTGTAATCAAAATGTCAAATAACCTCCGTATACAAGTTTTCAGCGGATTTGGTGACCTTGGGTATTTTGGCGCCGGCGCCTGTGGTGTTTCAGGCCAGTTTCAGACCGAGTGGATGTGATATTCGTGCTCAGAAGGTCAAATTCCCCCTAGTACGAAACTTTCAGTCAAATCTGCCTCCGTGGAAACAACCGATCGAAATCCGGCCTGTCTCAGGAAACTGGGGTAGTAACAGTTGAATAGTGCCAAAGTTCCGCTCCGACAATTCCTGCAAATGTTGTGCACGAATTCTTTGAAAAATGAATATGAGTGTTTTCCCATTCATAGAATTTTGGGAATTCTGCAGCGGTTCCGTTTTTGAATGGTCAACGTCATTGTGAAGTCACGCTACAGGAGCATCGCTCACATTTGAATAATGGATAAATCCTATTTGTAAGAATTGTTTCACAGAACATATTTTTAAACTTGAATTCTAGGAAAAATGAAATAATTCTGAGCGGCAAGTACAAACTGGATCAATTCATCAATTTGTCTTTCATCTAATAAGAATGTTCTCGCATTTTTAGGTGAACGCATTCTGGTACACTCTGTACCCCGTCCACGGCGGTGTTACCTGATCTTGCCTGGCCCACCTGCTTGAGACCAACCACTAACAATAAGTGCGCCACTCAACGACCAATCTATATAGATCCTGGATACAGAGAAATGCCAGAAGAGGTGAACAATAGCTCGAGATTTTAAATCTCCATGGTGACAAAATTTCACATTTGTACGACTTCTAGTTTTTGTGCTCGTATACATTTCAGCCTTTTGTTCAGATGGAAACGCGTACAACAAAACCTTTTTCGATGAGTGATCCTTTATGAAAAGTGCTTCCTTTCACCGATTTCTATGCGAATCCATACACAGGAGCTGGTCGGAACCTCGCTACCATACAATGGCATCGGTGCTGGAAATTAAAACGCAGCTCGGCGACGGGGTGAGGGCATCAAGGCACATCACTTGGTTGGTTTGGCAGTCGCTCTATACGACCCCCCCCTTTTTTTTGGAGTTCGTACACCCCCCCCATAAATAAACTTATGAAGTTTCTTCCCCCCCCCCCCCCCCCCCGAGAAGAAGAAACTTCATAAGTTCATGTATAAGTAAGCGCGAAAAATAGAAAAAGTGACAATCCTGAACAAGGCCCCCTCGCTTTTTGCTCATTTCTATCCTGATTCAGAAAAGAGAATAGAAAAGAAAGGCCATTAGGTTTCACCCACCTTTCCTCGAGTCAAAACAAACTCTGGTACCTGAATCAATGCAATTTAAAAAAAAACAGGAAATTAAGCCAACTTCTCCTAAAAGCACTCTGAGCGGTCCAAGCAAAATTGCTGGGGCGCGCTCTGACGCGTATTCGAGTAAACTGATAAGAAGATAAATATTCGATATTCGAATAAACCGAGAAGAAGATAAACACGAAAGAGTAAATACGAACGAGAGCAAACCAGCCGCAATCAGCTGATTAAAGGCCGAGTACCGGGAAGGCCTCGCCATTAATCTTCTGGGCAGGACCAGCCATGTGGAACGCGAGTTTTCAGCAAAGTGGGGTGTCTTTGAAGGACCATAACTTCCTCAAAAGCGGACCTGTGGGGAAGAGGAGACCGTGTATAGAGGAAGGTTCGCACTTCCTAAAAGTACTGAAACGTTTATGAAGTTCGCAAAAAATCACAGACCATAAGGATTCGTTGGGGAGTGATTTCAACTGAACAGGTTTGAATCAATATATTTTTTTGTAACTCAACATTTCACAAATCTGAGAACGGTTTCGAGTGTTTGAAGATTTTCTCTTTCTAAAAACTCTTGAACTGTTTCTGAAGTTCTCGGGATTCATGAGATCTCGCGATGGGGATTTCTTGGGGAACACTCCCAGCTGCGCGAAAAACCCGTTTCCTGTGTACCGTTTCAAGTGAGCGTGTTCGAATAACCAGGGAAAACGGATGCATGAAAAACGTATCCTGTGGTGGAGCAGGAGCAGAATATGGTTTGTTTAGCGCCAATCATGCTAACTTTGGATGCGCCGCGCACTGAGGTCCGCGCAGAAGTGATGGGATGGTGCAACTTGTGCGTAATGTCTGTCCACGCGAGCAAATGTGTCTATAGGGTTCAGGGAGGTCCATGGCGAGCCTGTGCACTTGTTTACAGTGTTTTCCGTTGCGTATGATGGAACATGTCCCTGTCGACGCTGCCAGATTCGTGCTCCGCCAATTGCTGACTCCGATAAAGGAGACCAACTGCTGGAAAACGTCTATACGAACGATATGGTAGTCCTGTCGCTTGTCGAGAAAAAACAGGTTGGCTCAGCGCCAAGCCGCCGCACGCGGACACGGTAAGGTGCATATCATTTGGCAAGCGACCAAGTTGAGTGTACTGTTTTAGTCACCAAACCGACTTTCGAGATAATGTCGACCGCTATATCTCGTAATAATATTTGCAGTTATTTCGGATTAGTTTGATGAATGAAAGTTTTGTACTATTTTTTGCATATCCGAGTTCTCTACAAAGCAAGTTTCGCTGTACAGGACTCAGCACATTGACAATTTGCGCTGCTCGTTACTGGCTGCCGCACTCACTACGACCCCCCCTCTCCTGGCGGCCAAATACGACCCCCCTGTTGGGGATTCCCCAACCAACGATGTGCCCTGGTTGGTACGACCCCCCCCAGCCCTCTGTCCTTCGTCATCGAATCGAGCCGTCGAGCGGGGAACGGGGGGGGGGGGGGAAGGAGCCGTTGGGGGGGAGTGGGGCATATAGTAACGCATGAAACAGGGAAATAATCACCGAAAGTCAACAGAGTCAATCGCCACTGCCCGCAAACGACAAAACGTAATATGGCACCCCCTCCCCCCTCCCCTTTACAACGTCCATCGATGCGAGAAAATCCAAACTTATCAAAATAAATTTTTCTCAGCCCCAAAATACGACACCCCCCGCTTCTGGGACCAAAACCTCTCCTGTTGGAGATCCGTAACAACCGATTGTGCCCTGGAGGGCATTTTGTACAGATGAGAAGAGTCCCCGACTTCTAACTCATGGCTCACCTTCTGCTTTCGTTTTTTTTTTGAGAGGAAAAATAATTCTGTTACAATTGGAATCGTTGCAAAATTAGCCATCGACGAACTTACCGATCACAATTTCTATCAGTGATTGCTCTCACATAATCAATTATCAACAGATCAATTGGGTAGAAAGAGGCGGAGATAAGTGCAGTGACAAGTGGCGCACTTACACCCGCACGGTCCTAGGTTCAAATCGATTCCCGCCTAGGCCAACCGAGCCTTCTACCTTCCGGGGACAGTAAGTTAGTACCAGATTCGATTCGTGTGGATTACTGACTTGTACATCGGCTGGCCCGCAAGTCATTGTATAGGCCACATCGCATTCAATAAGCCACTACGATTCTGAATGGAAGTAGAATGCGTGCCGCATCCCAAGGATTGATCAACGGCGAAGGCAACCAGGGAGGACTCACTCCAAACCCTCCCGATACCGGCCCGTCCGATTGCGACGATATCAACATTGCAGTTCCACAATGGAACTCTGCAGCTCTTGGTACTGCTGTTCTTTTTCAATTTCTGCGAGGCTTGGATACGATAGCAATGAACTTCAAACATAAAAATGAAGCTTTGATGTGGAAAAAATACCATGAAGGTTGGAAAGATTCTGTACTCCAGAATTGTGCTTAGATGTGAACATGCTGGCAGGAAACGCGGACGTAGGGCCAGACGGCAAGGATAAAGGAGCACAGCGACGCGAGATCTCTTGAATAACTCAGAGACACCATGCTGCGGGTGTTGTTGAACTATTAGGTTGTCCCCGAAAGTTCTCAAAGCCGTTTTTGGGTGTTTCACTTCAAACGATCGTAACTTTTTTAATACTCATCGGATTCAATCGAAATAGGCACCATTCGAATCAGCACACTTTTGCCAATGTGACAGCAGTCGAGAAATCCCATCAAAGTAAAAAACTGGGTGGTCGAAAATTCACGAAATCCACTAAGGCTTTTTTGCCTGGTCCTGATTGATGAAGTATTTTCCAGCAAGGGAGTTCTGAAAATGTTAGAAAAGGTGATAGTCGGTTGGCGAAAGGTCTGAAGAATATGGCGGTTGAGGTAGAACTTCAACCCCCAATTCGTTCAATTTATGGATAGTGATTTGTGAAACGTGTGGGCGGGCGTTGTCATGCAAAGGAATCGGACCCTTTCTTTGATAAGTGTTGGCTGCATCTGACAAAATTTTCGGTACAATTCGTCGATTTCTTCACAGTAGGTTCTGCTGTGATGGTTTGGCCTGGTGATAAAAAGTTATAGTGGATCACACCAGACGATTGCCACCGCACTGTGACCATAATCTTTTTTCGTGAGGATTTCGGCTTTAAAAATTACCTCGGTGGTTCGTCGAAATCCAACCACTGTCCGGAACGTCTCCTGTTATCATACATGACCCATTTTTCATCACAGGTGACAATTCGGCCCAAAAACAGGTCGTTTCTGCTGCGCAAAAGCAATGCAGAAGGAACCTCGAGACGTGCCGATTCCTGCCGGTCACTCCGATTGTGGGCACCCAATTGTCGAGTTTTTCACCTTCCCAATGCGTTCCAAACCATCTGCAACAGTGGATTTGCCAAGGCCTAGCTCTTCTGCTATCTCTCGAACTGTTTGGGATGGGTCAGCCTCCAAAATCCCCCTAAAATCCTCGTCAGATATTGCTTTAGGTCGACCGCTATGAGGTTCATCTTCAAGGCTGAAATCTCCAGAACGAAATTTGTTGAGCCATTGCCGCACAGTGCTTTCTCTAGCACTATTGGGCCCCACACCTGGTTAATTTTGAGCTGTTTCGATTGCGGATTGCCCCAATTTATAGTCGAAGAAAAAAATCGTCCGAAGTGCTCTTTTCACATGCTTGAAAAAATCTTTGAAAAAGGGGTTTATTTAAGCAATGGTGAAACGGCAATTATACCATCAGATAGCGCAAGAAATTCTCTACAGGATGTGCTACTGAGAAGCAAGGCAGAATGAGTTTTTAATCAGCAGTGAATGTACAAAAAATAGGTGCACAAAACGCTGAGAAAGACTGTTTCGGCAACCTAATATAAACGGGTTTGTGGTGCGTCATGGCCCAAGGGTGTCTCCGCTGCTCATTCTCTGCACAGGAACTCCTCTACTGCAGGTACCCTGTCTACCCCATGGAAAAATGGCATCTTGCATTTATTTGTAGTGTGAACACTGAAGTAAACGTCTAGGTGCGATGCCTAGAAGAAGTCGAGAATGTGGCACATCTCAAACTGATTTATGGTCGCGGAGCCATTCCGGCTTTTTTTCAGGAAAAAACTATCGCAATCAGGATTAAGAGGTGTCGCGATTGCGTGCTTGAAGTCAATTAGTGTCTATTTTCACTCTCTGCTCCATGCAACCCTCCATTTATCAGAGTCGGGAATGAGCAAGGCTAGATACCGGGGAGTAAAGATTGAAATAAGTTATCATTAGGCTGAATGATCGTCTAGGTTCCCCCTTGAGAGCCAATCTACAGGTAAGCGGGAAGTTCTACAGGGGGTTCAAAGCTGATGACAGCAACGAATCAGGACTGGCTTCATGAAATGGTGAAAAATTGAGTAAATGAGAATGGTGTTGTCAACTAGTATTTTGCTTACTGTATTTTTATCTTGCCGCTAGCTGATAAGTAAATAACCCCTCTCGCTAGTACTCTTAACAGGAGAACAAGTTAAGCAGCACAGCCGGGCGCATTTCGGGGGGGGGAAGGGGGGGGGGGGTGGGGAGGGGCACTTTGCACTTTCGCTTGCTTCACTAGTTCTGGTTTACAAGTCTCACTCTGGTGAAACCTGTGAACTCTTGTGAAGCTGGAGCAAGCTCGTCAAGCCATCATGGTAAAACCTGTCAACTCGAGAAGAGGCTGTCTAGATGGGTCGACACGTCGATGGGAAGCAGCGAAAGTGG
>MU939970.1:0-11838 GCA_036418165.1 Cooperia oncophora
GAGCCGAATGCAGCAGTCATACGACCGTTTTTTCGCGACCGAATGTCGCTATCAGATCAGATGATTGTTAATGACCTAGCACTAGGTAAACCGTGGAAAGGTTTGGGTGATAACCGGTCGAAAAAGATGTCTGGATGAACCACATCCCATGACAAACATCCTATGACAAATGATCGTAGTCAAACGCCTTCTTCTAATCATCCAAGGTGTCTATCAAGCATACGCCCCATGTTTTGAAGACGTCCTTCCTGAAGAAATCGGATTACGGTGACCGGCGCAGAGCGAGCATCGCTGAGCGCGGCGCCTCGTTTGATGGTGTCGCTATCGCGAATTTGTATCGCTATTGGCTCTAATACTCGTTGACAGGTCGCTATAGAGGTTAAACATCTGAGAGCTAATCGCTCTTTTTGCTGATAAAGCCAAAAGATTCGCTGGCCTCATACGAGGGGTTCCCAGAATAAATGATCGTGCGGAACAATCGCTCAACCTTTCACTCTTAGAAAATAGATGGCTGAGAACTTTTAGGGCCGTTTGGATTCTAGCCAGTCAAAGTTTTCGCGACTCAGCTGACTTTAAATTTCTCTCTATCTTGATGTTCTGAGATACCGTGGTTGATCCTTAGCGCTGTGAATCTATGACAATTTTCTCTGATAACCAAAGCTGTTGGAACAAATTCAATGTTGATTTCCGAAAACAGTACGAGAGTAACAACACTTGGTCGGATCAGCTGACTATTCATGTCTCCAGTCCATATTCGGACATGGTGGCGTTTGGCGGCCTATCTGGTCACGATTTACGCCTTCACCAACTCTCTTGCGCAGCCGGGAGAAATCAGATCTAAGTTTCCAAGTAGTCGACTTCACAAGTGCCTCCATTTGCAGGGGTTTCTCCTCCCTCGACTTGCAATAGACACTCCCTGCGTATCTACAGGTGCTAAACTGACGCTCCATGAATAGAGCACCTTTTACTTCACAGGCACGGAGATCCTTAGCCTTCTCTAGTTCAAGGCCTTTTCCGTCTCAAGAAGGCAGAAGGACTGGAATGCCGCAAGCGCGTTACATATGCTGATCGGTTGATGGGACATGGTATAGCATCATTGTGCGAAACACATAAGGGGGGGGGGGTATTTGGTGGTTCTTGGGAGAGGAGTCGTATGTGGAGAAATTTGGCGAAAATTTCGCCTAACCCTGTTGGCTTTCCGCGTGGTTCTGGTGTTTCCTGTTTCATGTGTACTTATATACAGTCCTCATCATTGCGGACCGGTGGGGCGTGTCAGCCAGTATGAGTGTGCACACTGTTGAAGCCGTTCTGCAGTCTTGTTTGAAACGCGGTAAGTGCGACCAAAAGTTGGTCAACAAAGGAGCAACACGGAGGATATAGTACAGGTAGGAGTGGTCACCTTGCCCGCGTCAACAACTGGTGGCAGAAGCCGACTTGTGGCCCCGCGCCAGGGAACGCGCCAATGCATGCCCGCCGCCGCACAGTACATAATGATGAGGACTGTAACGTCCCGCGGGCGCTTGCAGCGGGAAATCTTTTGGGCAAAAAAACTGGAAAATGTGGGAGAAATTGTTTAGGTAAGTGGTGGTGGCACGCGGCGGGGGGGGGTCGTAACGACACTCACCATTGTCCATCACATAACATGCTGTACCTTGTTCATGGAGAACCCGCCCCACGATCGGACTAAGTCGTGTATCCACTTGTCTGATTGGACTGGTTGGGTACGAGCAAAGTAGCAAAATCAGCAGTAGGTATGGTACCATATTTGCAGCAGGCGGGAACGCGCCGCACAGCTTGAATATGAGACCATGAGCGCCACCGATAACATCGTCCAATAGAGAAAAAACCTGAGTGTGTGTATAGCAAGAAGTGGATGATGTCAGAGCCTTTCATCCTTGCCCTTGAAGCCAACAAATCTATTTTTACATGTGCCGTCGATGTGATGCTGTTTTGTTTTGTTACCTATCTAGTTATTCATTGCATTTTTATAGGTACATAAATTATGAAGGCGCATGAGTGACCAATACATCACGGCAATAAACATCATCCGCGCACCCAGGGGATACAGCATCTGATGTGCGAAATAGTGGTTTCAGTGCGACCCCCCCCCTCACCCAAAAGCGGCAAAATTTCTTCAATTATCCCCAATTCTTGCCATTTTTTCGGTGAATATTTCCAAAGAACTTGGTCCGCTCTTCTACCAAAAATGTGCTTGGTTCCGAGCGGCAGATAATACTGAGTGTACATGAAGAAATCAGACGCGAAAAGTCAGAAACTGAAAAAAATTTTTCAAAATTCTCTCAAGCCAAGTACGATCCCCCTCCCATGTGCACACAATGACTGAGCGCACTCGGCTTTAGGGAAGGCGGGTTCATTGCTAAGGACTCCTATGAGCTCCGATCCTGCGAGCCTTGGAGAACAGTTTACAGACTCTGTCAGCACGGTGCGGTGACTAATTATTGGCCGAGCGTTCCTTTGGCCGCTGCGCCTGTAATTAGGGAACACGAGAGAGAGACGAGAGAGAGAGAGAGGAGAGAGAGAGAGAGAGTGAGAGAGAGAGAGAGAGAGATTGAAAACGTTTTGCCAGCTCACTTCTGAAAGCCCTTGTGAAATAACAGGTCGCAAGACAGTAAGTACCTTCTGCAAGACAGTAAGTACCTGGAAAGCGTCAACAAGGAGGTCCAAAGAACAGGAGGAAGGACGTCATCAAGAAGGAACTTAGTGAATTATGTAAATGCCACGGCTGAAGATGCTTTGGATAGGTTGAGTCGCGACGTCGGCGCGCGACTGACTCCAGGGAGAAAAAATGTTCCAACCACAGCCACGTTGGCAACAAGAATTAATAGGTATTCACAAGGTGGCTTGTATGGGCTTTGTGAACTTAGGTGGTGCTGGTGCTCCGCTCATCTGAGCAGCGCCCTTCTTCCCCTCCCTCCTTGAGCAGATATGGGCTTCAAAGCCCAATCGTTCGCTCATCCGATGGATGGGATTTGCTTTCCTGTCATTTTCTCACAGCAGAGCAGAGAAAAGTTCTAAAAGTTCTATCGCAAATTCTACTGCAAAACTTCATTCCGGCTCACTCGCTGTCAGTCCTAGCGCTCCATTGACTAAACTTTAGATGATCCTTGGTAACTCTTTCCCATGTTTGCGGTCGGTCTCCTTTAGTCTGATGACTTAGGGATCTTTGGTGACATCTCACACCTCCTGACAATGTAGCGGGTCACAACAAGGTCCTACACTCGCAATTCCACTTGATTTTCACGTCATTTTTCAACTTGGTCTTTTAATGTGTCGATAAGACGGTTGACGAACTCATGTAAGCTGCATGTGACGAAACAATCTTTTTTTTTTTGAAAGAATCATTTTTCTGATTGCTATCTATCAGTCGCTCCTGGTAATGTCTTCACAAGGACTTCTCTGTGGAAGCTTTTTGCCGCATCATACTCCTCATAACTTCTGCCTTTTTATGCATTTCTTATAATCAAATCCGACCTTCGCAACGACTCAGTGTTTTTCATTGCCAGGCGAAGTTCAGCTCCCTATTGAGCCCATTCGCATCACATTGGCTTTAACTGGGTAACGAATATTCTTTCCAGGTTTGCTTTAGTAATTATTTTATCTTTATTCATTTGTTTGCACTACTACAGTATAAACAAATGAATAAAAATAAATAAGTAAATCAATAAATAAATGAATGAATAAATAAATAACCATTTGGAGGCACATCCCTGGACTGCCATTAGGGGTAGTGTTTTCAAAATACGATTTTACTGACCAGGGACGACGGAATTAGAGAGTACTATCGCAAACCGCTCTGGATGAGGCACGCACCAAGAATTGAGCATGATTGTGCATTCAACAGTGCACAATCAGGCGCTCTTCCTGGAGGCTTCGCTTCTTTACCTCATTTCAAGCTGCTAAGTCTTCGGTTTGCACCTTCTGAAGTTTCGTTGGTTATCGTTGAGGCGGAGGGTCGTTTGACTCTCCAGAGCGCAACTCAATCGATCCTCCTCGAGATGCCTACGGAAACACGTCCAGCGGGCTCAGACACCTCATGTCTGTTCGATCTATGCAGCTGAGTGAACGTCAGAAAATTTCACCGTCTCTGAGCACTTTCTCACCTAGGCAGCATTATGTGGCTTTGTCGTGTCATTACGTAGATGAAACTCATCTGGGAGCGGCCGTTCCCTAGCCGCATAGCGCGGGTTGAGCCACCTTCAAACCTATGAACACGACAATATCATCAGAATGTGAGGCCACTCCACCTGAAACCTCGTGGTTGCGAAACACAACATCAAGACCCAAGCTCAGCTACATCATCATCAAGCCTTGGTGTACATACTCGTCTAACTGAAGCCAATTGGCCTGAGTTGGCGGTGCAGCACCGTCCCGCTCTCAGAAGCAATATTCTCCCAACCGGAAGTTTTTGATCAGACTGCATCTTTTTCATTAAAATGGAGCACTTTGTTGCCGATTGCCCCATGTTTCTTGTTTTGTGTTACTAAGGCAGTGGTTCTGAATCACTCATTTGCCATATGTTCTTTCTTTAGCGAACTGGCACAATGGGCCAGTGAGAGCAAGTCCGCTTGGTAGAGAGTGAAGGAAGCTTCATAGACTCTCGTCGACATAGCGGTCATTTGTGAATTCCAGAAAAATTCCGCTAAGATGGCATAAATTTGTTTCCTCTTTAGCAATAGAATCCGCAAATAAGCACAATATGTATGTAAGGACAGAGGGGGGGGGGGAGGGGTGGACGGCACGAGGAATAGATCATAACTCCGTGGTTGGTGGACCATTTCTCATGAACGGCGCATCCATTTTCGCATAAAGGGTATCAAGATCTTTTCGCTCCTACAAGCTCCTACCCAGTTCCTTGCACAAAATCTCGAAAAAATTGGGCGTAATGGCAAATTGATTGGATATAAGGCATTCGTAGCTTCACAGGAGTTTACATAGCGTTACAAAGCTGTAGGCAGGAAATTATGAAATGCCATCCTGAAGGACTTGTGCCCACAACTGTTCCAGCGTTGAAGCCCAGAACAACTCAAAGACTCAAACGTGCATATTTTCCTGTTTTGTTCGACCTCAGATTGGCTAGAGCCTGTTCCCTTATCTGCACCTACCCTTACTCATCTCGTCCTCAGATTTTTATAATAAAAATTACGTGAATTTAGTGAGTCTAGCGAGAGCCAAAAGTTTCAAGCACATAACAAGGCTCTAATAACCTTGGGTGGGCCACACCCGTAAACACTTGTCATCATAGCAAATTCTGTACACTGATTACGGTATATTCTCGGAAACAGCATATATGATCACCTGTAAACCACCCTGTGTAGAGCTCCTGTAAGACCTGATAAAATGGACGGTCAAAACCCAAAACCTGGGAAAAATGTAGAAATGGCGATCCGTTGACGCTAGCACTAATTCGCCAAGCTTCACAGGAGCTTACATGGGACTAGACAGGTATGGAAAACAAGAAAAAAGTAAAATTCACACTAAACAGCCTACAGGTGTTGCATCCCCACCCCCCCCCTCGCCCTCTTCCCCCACGTTATTAGCGCCCATATTTCAGTAAATTCAGTTCAGATGCGCAGTGCTTTTTCAATGGATTAGATTGTGGTGTAAAAGTGAAAGTGTAACTTCCTGAGCTCCGTGCAAATTAAACGACGAATTCGGCCATTGAACAATTTTCATTGCTCACATTTTTCATTGTAATGACTTCCAGCGACCAGACGTCAGACGATCTCCTTACTCGGCAATGTCACTGATGGATTGTAGACGTCGCTCGGAGCGTTGACGGTGGTGGTGGTTGCGGTGACCGTGTCGCTGACAGCGTAGGGTGTGGATGAATCTGTGCAGCGATCAACGACGCAGCTACTGTACAACGTCGTGTGTGTCGCGTGCGCCGACTACCGTAATCCACGACGGCGACGACCGGGCGGTCCCACGGCGGTCGCACCCGTCGGGCACACGACTCACACGACTACTTGCCTACCACGGCATCGCCGCTCTCTGCAATTATGAGCCTACCCATTTCTTCAAGCAATGATAGGAGGGTACGTAAGGTCCCATTCAGGGAAACCTCTCCCCATCCAGGGGCAGCACGTGAATCTCCCACGTAAGAGATTTCCATTAAGATTCCAAAGAGTAGCTAAATAGACCTGGGATGTCGTTAGCCTAGCAATTGTGAACATCCTAGATTAATATTCCCTTTTCCATAATGACGGTATAGGTTGCCCGAGGGAAAACCTATGAGAATACCTCTGGCCCCAAAAAAACATCGCTGAGGACTGTTCTTCAAGAGAGGTTTTTTTGCTATTCTACACAGAAGTTCTGGAAGCATACGGTAAGAGGGATAAGCATACGGTAAATGCTCACCCACTGTCCACCTTCCACGGCTGAGCTCATCCTTATTGTCACGGTAGCAATTCAAAGTGGTTCGATAAGTGCGGAGCAATGAACAACAGTTAACACCGCCAGTTGTGTTGTTCAGGAATTGGTTTGATGTGGAAAGTAATTTCTTTAGGTCCATGCGTGCCGCGTGTCAGCCCGTTGTGGATCGAAAGCATAGCTCATGCCAGGACCCGCTCCTCTTTGGGCGTGTCACGTTGCCTGTACTTGACCATTGTTCTCGATGTTCTTATTGACATTTTCGGACGACTCATTTCGAGGTTTACTTGTTTGCTGTGCATTTTGCCTAACGAAATTTTCTAGAAGCAGTTTTCCTTTTAAATATACGGAATGATAGTCTCCATGAATAGCGCGCTTGTTTGTGGTAACCGCCGGGGCCTGTCTACGGGGAACTACCCTAGCAAAACCTTGCCTGCCCTGGTATTCCGGGCAGTTCCGTATTCAAGCGAAAAGTGATCAGTGATAGCCTACACTGAGGGCTTCTGCACTGTGAAAGCTGGGGGTTAGTGCTATGCTAATTTTAGAGAAGTTACGATTTGGCTTACTATTGCTCGGAGGGTTCTGTATGTAATGCTCAAATGGTACCGTACGTACACTTGAGGGGGGTCTATAAGCACTTCTTCCTGACTATCTGCCTAGAAGGCTCTTCCAACGTTTTCTAGTCGCATTTAGCTCCAAAATGTCAGTGCTTCCCCCAGTCTCAACACATCAGACAAATCCACTTCTCGACGGAGCTCCTTCTGAACTCAATGTCTAAGATTTCTTAGGAATTGTAGGATACTTATGCGCTTACGACCAGACCACGCTGAATGCACGCCATCCCATCCGATATGGCACGTTGAGCAACGTTGGGCCCGGCTGGTACTTAGACGGTTCCAAACGATCTTTCGTCGCTGGCTGCTTCAAAACGAATTGACTTCCAGTCGTGACATTACTTACTCTCGTGCTATCGATGGCATACAGGCAGGCGCACACAATTCGGGCTTGCGGTTCGGTAAATGTTTGCAATGCTATTTTTCCGTAGCGCTTGTGACCTGTGTGCCATCGCTTGGGACGGGCGGCTAGTGCCAATATTTGCACGCGACTCAACTAACTCACATAGCCGCTGTGTGCCACCGGAAGACTCCTATAGGGTCGAAACATGCCGCCATCACCCCACCAACCCCATAACCTCTAACGAACCGGCGACGACTACGAGAGCCGACGCATCGCGGCCGACATTAAGTTGATCAGCATACATCAATGGTAATCCCCTAATTGCTGCTGAATAGTCCATGGGAATGCGGCGGACAGTAGGCGTGGTTCGACATCATTACGCCAAAGATGGCGGCAATTATTTGTTCTATTCTGTTCTGCCGGAAGTATTTTGATGTTGCTCCTTACAGTAACAGTCTGTTACTGTAGCTTCCTTTTCATTAGTTTTTTCCGCTTCCAATCTTCTCTGGCCCGTTCAGAATGTTCACAAATTCCTAGAATGCTGACGGGTTTCTAGAATCTTTTCGAGTTTTTCTGTGGAATGTTGAGTCGGTGAACTACTAGGGAATTCTCACTTATTTTGTAATTAAAATTTGAAAAAATCTCAGACGAATTGGTCTCATTTAATTGACATGAGATTACGCCAGACGTTTAGTGTGCTATAAAGGGTAAAAAGGCTAAATTCTCCACCAGTCCGCTTTTGGGAAGCGGCGCACATACTACTCCTCTTGAGAATAGTAGTAGCTTATTGAATGTGGTGTGGTTCTACAATGACTTGCGGGGGCCAGCCGATGTACCTTCCAATACGAATCTTGTACCAATTTACCGTCCTCTGAGGGTAGAGGGCTTGGTTGGCTTAGAAGGCAGAGGATCTGGGATTCGATCCCACGAGCACGTCCGTGATAAGCGTGCCATTTGCCAATACATCAGCTCCGTCAGTGCTGGGAAAAGAGTTCTTGCTTGAACTATGTTCGATTCTAGTTGGTAGTACAGTACAATGTATCCGATATGGAATCCTTGCATATTTCCTCTCCAAAGTTGCGCCATGCATTCATTTTGGGAGTAGGTTTGCTTTTCCTCAAAAATGATACTCGGGTTCAGGATGTGACCCTCTGCTTCTTTAGCACCAGTGTAGAAACGACCTCATCTGTTTGTTTCCCTCTTGAGTTTCTATTGCACGGGGTATATTCAGTTATCGGCAAAGGTAGATACAGGAGCAGGGCGGACACTTACCACCACAGACGCTCCAGAGATGAAACCCCGTATCGGCTTTTTGCAAGCCGGCCAGCTTCCCATCCTCCAGAGCTAAGCTGTTGGTCAGACTCGATGTTAAGAACAGCTGAGTTGTGCATCGACAGCCGCTTCCCCGCAGCTCGACTCTAAAGGCACAGCTCCACTGGGGTAGTTCTGGAGTGCGACAGTTAGAGTGTACCCAATACAAAGAATTGCTGAAAGGCGGAATTTTATCCTTCAATGTATTCACACCCTAGCAAGGCCTGCTCTATCATCTCATCTTTCGCTGAATTGCAAAGAGACCACCTAATAGTTTGCCAACGCTGACATTTAATGATTAGATGCTTGACTCCTGAAAACAATGCTGTAAGTCGTCGTTTCCAAATAAAGTGTGATTAGCGAGAATCGCCTGCTGCATATAGAATTTGCTCAAGATTAGGTTTTACGAATGGGAAGAAGTGTTATTCTTATTGAAGCGATGAATAAAGTTTTGTTCTTCTCTTGGGGCACCACCCTGACCAGAACATTGAGCTCCCAACATAGGTTTTACCTTAGAATATCAAAGACGCAATCGGTTCAGGAGAGATGACGAGCTCAGGTTTTTGAGGTTTCTAAAGTAATCACGATACTTCAGGACTAATGATAATGAAACAGTACAAGATTTTCTCTTGAAAATGGACCAGACTTTGCGGGGCAATACAAGAAGGTTTTGGGCAATTTGAAACTTCAAGCGCTGAGGTGCCATTTATGTAACTTGTAATCATATAAAAATTTTCTCGGCATACAAATCCGGCCACCGGAATCAGGTAAAAAGACTTTGGGTTTCAAGTGGAGAAAGGAAGCAGTTTCCAATAGGAATCTGAGACGTTAATAAATAAACAACACAATCACAAGTTTTTGAAGCATCTTTGTTACGATAGCTGCTCCCTGTTTAAGGTAACACAGGAATGCTGAGTTATGGGCAAAAGTAGTACCCCAGGCGGAAGTCGAACCCACACCTCACGCTTTCCGGGCGAGTGCGCCTACTCGCGTTACGCCACCAGGGCTGCTTTTACGCTCTCAGCTGATTACGGCTGACCAGCTCACCAAGTTAAACGTGTGAGTGCTGTAAGGCTGCGGCATAAAAGCCGTTAAGCTGAGAGGGTAAAAGCAGCCCTGGTGGCGTAACGCACGATAGCGCACTTCTGCCGGAAAACGTGGCGTTGTGGTTCGACTCCATTCCTGGCGTTACGTCTCCCATTAACTTCAGCATTTTGTAAAATACAATCACAATCTCATATGAGGAGAACAGCCTGTTATATCAGCCTGTATTTTTCATGCCAAATCTCGAGTGAATTCAAAGCTCAGAAGCTGCGGGACTATTCTCAGAACTTTTTCTTATAATTCCTTGAATATTGGTAAAATATTGGGAATTTAGCTAGTGCTGCATTTGCGATGTATCTTTCTTTCTATAGCTCTACATGTCACTTTTTCAATTTTTCTTAGCACTTGATTCATTGATAAATTTAGTCAGCTGACTTCGGATGACCTAATCTAACGATTCCCTCTGCTCCTCCTTATTCGCAGTGATGCTCCTCCTTATTCACAGTGAACATTTTCTTCCAATACAATATTTTCCGTGGCCGAAGTATAGGCAACTTATTATACTTCAAGTCCCCAGCCCTTTACTGGTCTTTCATTAGGCTCTGATAACGTTGGGGGGAGGGGATTGAAGGGTTATGCAGAGCCAGAATTACCGTAATGGAGGGGACACTATCATTCGACCTATTCCCAAAGAGGAAGGGATCCAGGGTGGGCAAGTGGAATCGGGTACAGTGAATTCAATTCAAATGGCGTGATCTACTGTAGACCTGCTAGAACTTTTAGATGCTCCCTCTAAAGCGTCTCCTCCACCCATTACATTCGTACACTTATTCGTGACGCCTTAACTAGTAGCCCTTAACCCTTATAGATAAGAGTGGTTTGTTATACGCAAAAAGAGAATGATGACAGCGCGCGAGAAAAGAAAACTCGAGAAGAAAAAAAATAGGTTTTAGGAAATCCCAGGGAGAAAGTGGGCGTTCTGTTTTCCAGCACTGACAGCTCATCCCCACAAAGCCCTCTTATTTACACGATTTCAGGGGGATCGTAGGCTCCCATCTTATCCGCCAGCGCGACAGTTGTGAGGCCACTTTTTTCTTTGCAACAGAAGGAAGTTTTTAGATCAAATTAGATCAGCCACTACTACAAAGTATCTTGGGAAATATAGGTTGTCCTAGGGCAAAGTGAATTTGAGGTGAACAGAACCCGCCTGTTGTGATCCTTCTTCTGAAAAGTTCTCCAGCCTTTGTAGATTTTTGCACCCAGTAGTTCACTAGATGATTAATCTTCGTTCACTTTTTACCGTACCGAGGTGTATTCAAGCAAATGTGTCGTCATATGGTTACGGTATTCGTAGCGTATTGTTTTGAATGGCAAGATGACACACGCGTTGTGCGCCGGTGGCTGTATGAACGATTACTACCCGTCGCGATAAGGAATCGCCGTCCGTCGCGCGAAGTTAACTGACGGGCAGCATTTTCGCATCCGATCCACGTTTGCATGGGTATACAGTGCTTGGTGGGGTTACGGTACAGATCATATTTTCTTGGCGGTGGAAAATATGGCGCTTTTTAGCACCATCAGCTGAGGCAATAACTCACCTGTGTGGCTGCGAAAGGTATTGATTGGGTGGTGTCTACTAGGTATTTGATATTTTCAATCATTATCAAGTTTTGAATAGTCTCACAGAATTCACTCCATAGAATTTGTGAACCTCTCCAAAAGGGTTACTGTGGCCAGAAAGTTCCTATCACTTGAGGACACTATTTATAATGCTTATTATCAGTGAAAATTCTGATTTCTCCAAGGTTGCTAGGTGTGAACAACCTGGTGACCCCTGGAAATATCACTTATACAGAGGGGGGGGGGCAAAAAAGACACTTTTCTTCCTCGACTTTCAAGGCGATATAAGTTACACTTTATTAAATTCTGATTGGACATTTCCACCACCATATTCAACAGCACATTGTACACTATCATGATACTCCGCCACAGCCTTCTGGACGAGCGCCATCGAGAGATTCTGCCACGCGACCGTGATTCGGTGCCTGAGTTCAGCGAGGTCGTTGATTTTCTGCCACTGTAGACCACCCTGTTGAGCTCAGCTCGGACTCGGTAATCGAGGGGGTTTAGAGCTGT
>MU939978.1:0-13083 GCA_036418165.1 Cooperia oncophora
GCTGGTTGGATAACTAGCCGCCAGTAACTCTCTTACTCGTCTATTCAGACCATATTATCATCATTACTATTGATTGCAGACTTACTATAGGTAACAAGATTTCAGTAAAATTTTACATAGTATTTTGATTCCTTACTACACTTTTCTTATCTAGTTTAGAGGGGGTGACTCAAAGAAGTAGCTTAGTTTCCGTTTCGCACGTGCCCTTAGACGGAAACCAAGCAGTTTGTAATATCCTCCTTCTGTGCTCATCAGTAAGGGAAAAGGAGGAACAAGGTGTTTATTGTGATACTATTATATGAACTTAGTAAAGGTTAGTAAATGTTCTTTTGAATTAATTTAGTTACTATAAGATCCAGTTTCTTTTTCGGATCCGAGTCCCAGTCGTAGAAATAGCTTATCATTTGTTCATCACAGAGATCCTTTCTTCTGTTTATGAATTAGTTTTCAATAGACGCCTAAGCTATTTTTTCTTCAAGAAAAAAAGCGGGAAAAGTCAGCAAAGAAAAAGAAGAAGACACCGACTAGATTGCCCTGGAGTAGTCACCGCTGCAATTCTTCCCAAGAATTCCACTCGTTTTCTCAGCTCCGTTCAGATACCTCACCATTTTTATATGGCTTGACAAAGAGCAATGCGATGAATCCTTCGGTCACCTTTCTATTATTTTTTTGAGTCATACAGTATCACCGGGCTAAGGAGTGGGAAGTGGCTCTTTTACAAGGCACCTGGTCTAGCAGTCATAGCCAGTAGCCGCCAAGGCCAGCCAAGCCTTCTATCCTCCATTAAAGGTGACTTGGCATCAGGTATGTCTGAGAGGGCAAAAACACTGTCTTGTACTTCGGCTGGCTCCCGCAAATCATTGTATGGGCCATATTTCAGTATCCATGGCTCAGTAAGTCACTACGATGTCTGAATGGAAGTGAAATGCGTGCTGCGGCCAAGACTTTATCTTTTAGCCTTATTAGGTTGGAGTCATAGTCTAAGAAATTGCGGAGCGGATTCTCACTCTTTATCCTTATCGACGGATTAGAAATCCTTAGTGATCCTTCTTATTCATTTTCTCATTGCGTCATCATGAAGCTCTTCTCCCCTCCAAACCTCTTCAAACTCTTAAGTCGGCCTGACTATGTACCCTTCTCCCCTCTAAACTCCTCCAAAGCTCTTCTCCCCTCTAAACTCCTCCAAACTCCTAAGTGGACCTGACTATGTACCCTGCTCAACCCCCAATAGACAAACTGTTTGTAAGAAAGGACATTACGGAGCTTGTGAATCTTGAGAAAATGGACCAAAAAGGCTGGTTCAAATTACAGGTCCAAGACAGTGGTCTTGTGGAGTAGTCAATCGAAAGTTTTCCACCATAGACGACCTTTCCTATTGTTAGTGGACATTCTGGATTCTTTTACTGATGATTTATGGTTTCCCCTAAACAACTCTGTGGTGTGATTTATGAGCCTTTCTCCGCTTTTGGTATTAAACTTGACGTTTTCGCAAGAAAACGAGATACATGGCGTATTCTGAATGACTAACCTTGATACGATTCGAAGTCACTTGGGGAAAAGAACAATAAGACATTTCTTGGTCGGTCATTCTGAAACACACCATGCACTCCGTTCTCCATCTAATTTCTCAGATAATCAGGGAAGACGCATGGGAGTCAGGGTATATATCCTTGAAAACTTTCCTCGACGAGGCGAGGGGAGTGGAAAGCATTCAGGTCTTCGGGAAGGTGGAATTTGTTTTTTTTACGGTGGAAACTTTTCTCCTTGCTGGTTTTTGTCTCAGGCTATGCATCCCACCTCCTTTGCTCGACAAATGCGCCCAATTGCGCCCTCAATACGACCCCTCACCCGTAAAGAGATCCTCAGCGTACGGCGTACCCTCACAGCCCTTTCTTGTCGTTCGCTTTACGACGTGCTATTAATTAGAAAGAAATGGTTGTTTGACACGGGGGTAATAAACTGAACTGCGTAGCGCGTGCTTCGTTAGCATCATCTTTGACCGTTGCACTATTGCCGCCTTATTTTTTTCATCGAAAAAAAGGGGGTGTTGGGTTGCAACTTGGTTTATGGGGAACGTTTTGAGGAGTCCTTTGCAAACTTGAAGCTACTGAACGTAGTAAAAAAAGCCTGTTTTAGCAAGTTGGTTTGCCCACCCAGAGCAGCTCATTCTCAGGCCTGGCTATTGACTAAAATCCTCATCTCCACTACGACAGTCCCAGTTCTAATCAAGGAGTTCTGAAGATGCTCCTTATTGTCACCCTTTGCTCGAACATTTTCTAAGAATTTTTGCAGCTTCCAAGTATGGCTCCCAGGTTTCACTGTCGCAGTAATTTGCTACTATATTTTTACTTGAATAAAATTCTATATCTATCCCATAAAAATTCTAACCGGACACATTCGTGGTGGGTAAGTGTACGATTATCTGTATACTGTGTGTATGACTATTGATGCTATGCGGGTTTGCGATTTTAATGACGGTCGTAGTGTACGACGATTGACCGAGATACGCGCAAGATTTCGAGAATATCTTTGGCTGGTTGACCGTTCGGGGGGAAAGGTGTGGGACAGCTGGTGGGGAACATACACGGCAGGCGGGGGTGTTCGAATTCCTGAATTGATTGCACCACACCTCATCATGTCGCCAGAAATTCTCTTCTGTAGCTAACGTCTCAAGCAGTTTTTGAATATGCCCTATCGCAAAGTAGCGAAAAATTGCCAAGAGTCCAAAAAAGTTGGTATTGAAATTTGTAGAATCTCATTTGGTAACCTGACCATCGCAAACTTTTTCCGTTCTGTTTCTTGGCCTTCGCTTAAAGGAAGAACCCGCGATTACTCGCTATCTCAGGTGGATTAGGGGGTTCCATATAGACGACAAGGGGTTGAGTAACTCGACTGTGAACAAAAAAAGCACAAAAAATGCCACCTGCCCTAGATAGAACCCCATTTCGATCCCAGTTTGTACGTGCCCAATCAACTCGGATCCTCAGAGTTAGCTCTCATGTCCTTGATTATAGCCTATACCTAAAAAGTTGAGTTTTCTTCTCGCCTTCTGCATTGGTCCCATTTCCTCTAGCCCCCCCCCCCCCCCCCCCCTGCCGATAGACTACGATTAAGTTTGGTCTCCTATTGTAACTTTCGCTTGTGGCAGATTTTCATGCTAGATTCCAGTCTACATCTTCAATTTGTTGCTTTTTTTGAGACGGGAGGTGATGTAGGGACAAGTTACGTCACTTGCTTCGTGCATAGCCATGGGATCAGTTCTCTCGTCGGCTTCCCCACCAACCAGGCCTTGTATAATTCTGAAGACAGTAACTCAGTTCCAGACTCATAGGAAAGAAAACGCTTTTGGAATGCGTTATGTTTCTTAATGGGAATAAAGTGAGGTGCACATTCCGAACACGCCACATTGTACGTTGCGCGATCCTCACTAGTTGGTCGAGGGGGGGGGGGGGGGCGTCATATTTAGTCGCTGGAGAGAGAGGGTGTTGAATTAGCCTTTGAAAAGGATTCTCCCGCTCCTGCTGTTTCAGATGTGGTATTAACCCCTCTCTTCGCTCCACTATCGGCATTTTTTAAGAGCAGAATGGAGAATTCTACAGGAAGTATCCTTGGAAAAGGTAGAAATTAGAGCAAGTTTAGGAAGTGGTAGATAGGATGGGAATAAGGAGAAAGAGGGTCGTATAGAGCAAGAAATTCCTAGGAGGTCGTATTTTGCAAAAGGTTTCCCCAACGGCAAGACATCCCCTGACTCGAAGGGGTCTGATCGGCGCCCAAGCGCGCTAAACTAAATCCTTCAACGTTCATCTGGTTGGAGCTTGTGTTCCTTCGTGTTCATATTCGAGAACAGCTTGAAAAGGAAACCTTCAAATTATCTTCCTCACTTCCTCGAAAAAAATGCTACTCAGATTCCACGAGACATCAGGACTCCTTAGCTTTTCGTGGGTCAGGAAGTCTCTCTCCCCATGAATCAGTAAAATATCCGATTTACCTATTTTCAATGTAGTTGTGCTCGTGAAAAATCCAGCTCCGCCTTTCTCCGGTTACATTTTTAATTTTTTATAGAGGACGGCTGACTGGAGTTCTTTTGTGGCTGGTCTACTCGTGTTAGTTAATTTGATACTATATTAGTTCGTAATAGTTGTTAGCTAGTAGTTCAACAGTACTAGTGGTTAAACATCGAATGAACTGGCTTGAAGTGCGACGTTCGTCTTCTTGTCGTATTCGTCACATAGATTCTAATGTGCCCGCGAACTTTGAGAAATGCCGAATGCATGGCGTATTCCTCTGCAGTGCTTCTTTCTTACCTTGACTTACTTTCTACAGTCATAGCTTTTCCTCTGTAATGTTCACGAAATACCAGATGCGGACAAAAGGGCAAAGCAAGAAGCAAAAACGTTCGACGTCCGTACGAGTTTTTGAGACCTTGTCTCAGGTTTTTTAGTTTATGTGGGTCTAATTCAATTTGTTGTACTTCTTGCTCACCCAGAGCCCAGCTTTTGGAAGCCACTATTTTTGCGACTTTCTCTGCCTGTGCCCATCTCAGTGCACAGGCAGATATACCTCTCTACATAGCTTGATGAGTCCTGTACTTGCAGGCAGCTTGATGAGTCTATACTTGCAGCAATTGGGCAGTTTTCCTTGCTGATAACCTGCTCAGGGTTCTTAAGAAGACGATTCGAAGCTATTCATTTGCTGGTCTTGAAGATTCAGGACACTAAAGTAGTAGCTAAGGTAGTAAATTAGCCGTATAGTTGCTCAGACTCTCAGGGTCTTTTTCCGGTGTACACTCCGACAGAAGCCGTGACCCTCGCGGAAAACGGAAATCGGAACAATGATCCGATTACATTCCTGTAAGTAAAAATGTGTCCACTGATTTCGCTCTCCTTTTTTTGTTTTCCGCTCACATTGATCTTTCCTCTACCTTTCCTATAACATTTAATCCTTATCTTTCGTTGCTCTACTGCTGACGAATATTCCAAAACGACCTAGGTAAATGTTTGCAGACTTTGGTTGAAAGGGGGTTTCCAATTGAATGTCATGAAGATATCGATTTTTCGAATCACAGCCCTTCAAAATGCAGTGAATAGACGATGAGCCGTTTGGCGTTTTGATTAGAATGCATTAAATAGCATAAAAGTGCGCTGGCATTGAATGATTGGTGAATGGCCTTGCATGATGTTGGTTGTTTTTGACGCTGTTTTTGTAGCTTCTCTTTAGAAATCGCCTCAAAATTGTGAATTTTTGACGATTTCCACCCAAAGACAAACCGTTCATTCACTTACGAGGACAGTCCCTTCCGTATGCGAATCGGTCCACAGCTGCAAGGGCGCGCCACTTTATTCACCTAAAAGAGCACATCTTCGGGGTTTTAAGGTTGTAAAACTTAGTGCCGTCTCCCAACTCTGCACGCACTATCCTCCGGGTGCATCAGTTGTAGCGAGACCAGAATCCCGCGGCGAACATGCAGTAAGGCAGCGTTCAGACTTCGCGACAGTAGCGCTTCGGTCGCGCATTCGACGCGATCGATGCAGTCGAAAGCATGCGCATCGATCGTCGAATCGCGCGACCGAAGCGCTGCTTTGCGAAGTCTGAACCCTGCCTAAGTGGCAGAGAACAACATGAAGCGAGAGAGCGCAGACAAGTAGCGCGTTTGGCTATGGTTAGGCGTGCCGCTTGCAGTGCTGCAGTGCGAGCAGAGTATAGAAACGGCACCCTGGAATCACTGCCCTCTAACCCCGTTCCCGTGCATTTTTGACTGGAAGAGTACCGCACGCTAGTGGATTCGCGGATTCTATTCACCTCGCAGGACCATCGGATCCACGTAGGTGTGAATGTACCAGTTTATCTCTGAGAAGGTAGGAGAGTCAGGGCAGGGTTAGGTGTGGTTGACCGGTTGACTGTTTCCGTCCAAGATTGTACCCACATGTATTATTGCCGTGTACGGTATCCCCAAAGTCTCACTGAATAATGTTGCAAAGCATTTCAGCGAAAGTTCTAAAATTGCTGTGCGTGATCGAAAACTCGTCCATATTGGGGTGGGCGTGGCAATATTCACGAGCAGCGGTCAATTCTTGCTGAAATACTTGCTCTGGTTTTGCTAAATCTCGTCACAAGCACAACATGAAGTAGGTAAAATCTACTAGCGTGATGATTATAGAGGGAATCTCTAGACTGCCTCCCGTTTCCTGTACCACTTTCTTCGAAGGCACAATATACTTGCTCATTTAATAGCCTAGCTTGAGGGAACTCGATTACCTTTTTTGCACTATCATCTCTATCATTTTCCACTTCGGCTTGATGCGGAGATTTGTTGGTTCCCATTCAGTCACCTGGCGTCAGTGTCAGGAAAGTCTCGTAGAATTTTTGTAAAGTTATAGCACGAGTTTTTTACATTCGGCAAGGGTTCTCAGTTCACCGGAGTGAGGCTTGTTATCCAACAGGGGTTAGCAGGAAAATCGCGTGCTTTCCACAATCCCTGCAGCGAACAGGGCCCATCTTTGTTTTACCCTATTTTTGTTTGAATGATCTTGGTGAATCAAGGCCTGGAGACCCAGTTCTGAAAAAGAAGTCCTCAAGGCACATTCGACCTCCACCATTGTTTTTCGCTTCCCAGCAGGACTTGAATTCACGCCCCGAGCAAGCGTTTGCGATGCGCTGCCTTTTTTCAATGAAGTTGGAGCGCCTATCAGCTGCCACCATACCGACTCGGACGCCCATCGCGCCCGCCCACCCACAAATGTCCGGCCGATTGCTGATGCCTTCATTTTGCGGAGTACGGTAGTGAAGAGCATTCACGACCGAATACCTAATTATCGTGCCATATGGGAAGGACGCGATGGTCCACGTAACTCCTGTGTGGTCAGAGTGGAATGTTCCTCAAAGGTAAGGGAGCCCGACCAGTAGATGTGCAGAGTTAGGCGGATAGTAGCCCTTGTTGGGTGGAATGCAATATTAGTTCGGAAATTTCGGAAAAGATGGAAGAAGTTCTACATTTTTGAGCACACATTCAGAAATTTCATTTTGACTCCACGTACCGCTTGAAGGGGCTACTCGATTGGAGTAGCAGCCACTATCAAGTTGAGTTTATGAAGCGCTAAGGCAAAGTCGTGAAATCAATTTTTGGTTTTTTCTGCTAATTTTTTCTTCGAATTAAACCGTCGGTTCGAACACTGAACACGGTGAAAAGAGGCGCCGAAAAATTTTTATTGCAAAAAAACTCAAAAGATTTAAAGGAGCTCCAAAAATTTCTCGCAAAATTTTTTAACTCTGAAACGGTGACACTTAAACCAGGTTTGGTGCAATCTTTCTCGAACTTGCCCTGTAAGCGACCGGAAATATTTTGAATCATTCGAACTGATGTGTCGGCAATCTCATAAAATTCGCCTATTCATGGAAAAGCGTCAATATGTTCATGGCATTTCAAATATGATGATGAGCATTTTATTTATTTTTATGTCATGACATCCTAAAGCATCGTTTTCTATATTAATGGTGGTCTGTTAGACTCTCTTTGCACTTTTAAAGTTCGGAGACTGACAACCTAGATACTTTCTTGGAGATTCTATTTTCATTTTTCTAAATGTAAATGTCCACCTCAGTTGTAAACAAGCATCTGCTACTCGCCGGCAACGTCTTTTATACTCCATACCTCGAAGCTGGAGAGGGCGTGACTGCGTGCTTCATCCAAACGGCGCCGCTCTTGCTAGGATATTACTATTTTGAGACAGTTGTGCTCACGGTTTTGTCCAACGTTGGATGAAGTTGTTTGAAATGGGAGTAGCTCTCGGAAAACGCATCCTACGCCTTGCTCAAGTGAAGCAAAGTAAAGGTTCCCACGCCCTTCCCATCTCCGGGATGTGGATGTTCTACATGACAATAAAGAAAAATTGCTGGGGAGAAGAGTGGAGGAAGGGAGGGGGATCAAACTGGGTTCCCACAAACTCCCACTTTAGGACGAACCCCTTTCGGCGAACCAAACACGGACTCACCCTATCCCCAGGCGACTCAAACACGATCCCCTTCCTCATTCAAAACTTCTTGGATGTAATGTGTTCTGTTCGATATACTCATGGGCTATAGTGGTTGACTACTCTCGTTTGGGGATTGAGGTCATTTCTGAAATGTTTTGAATTTTTTATTGAGTATCAAAGGAGTTCTCCATAGATATGGTCCGATAGCTAAGTGTTTGGCTGAGTCACGAGTAACTTTCTCTAACCCTTTTCAACCGAACAGTGCACTTTGTTGTGGTTCTCACTGTTGAGTTGCATTCGGAACCCAATCACCTTTACTATCGAGAAATACGAGCCCCCTCAGCTCAGCTCTGAGGGCCACTGAGGTCGGTCTTTGAGGTGCATACCTGCCACAGTTTGCTTCATGAGTAAGATGACACAAGAGGTGGGCAGTTTGTGTGAATCATGCAAGAAGGTGTTGGTGGGTGGAGTGGGTGGATGCATCACAGCAGCCACAGGAAGCGATGAAAGCCCACACCACTCAAAGGTAGCCCTCCTGCCCCGCTCCGCCTTTCAGAATGCTTCTCGACCATACCCACCACTTATGACCTCGTGTCAAAGCGCCATGCAGAAACTTGACTCTGTGGTGCCACCCCTGTTCCTGCCTGACTTCACCTGATCACCTTTTATTCAGCCCCTTTGCGTTGTCCCTCCAAGGCAGGAGCCACGATGATGGGAACCATCTCGAGACAGGCCCCATCTTCGCGTCAAAGACAGCTCACCCATAGACTCACCCTGAGTAGATGCTAATGATGAATCCGACACTCTCCAGTTGGATCCTAACCCCTGCTTAGACTTGAGGATTGTGCACTGCAGATGCTTCTCACACAAGGAAAGAAGAACAATTTAATTGGGTAGAACAGTCAGCTTCCTAGTGGTCTTGAAGATGCGCGCAGGTCACGACTCTGATGAACGTGCTTGTTCAAACAAAAGGTACATAAGCCAGCAAAGTGATCTACCGACTTTGCGGGAGTTCAAGCAAGAGCACCTACATTAAAATTCATTTTTCCCTGCCTTATCGGGGTAAGCTGGTTAAAGTACGTTTGACTGACGTTCACACTTCTGCGGCAGCGTCCACCCTTCCAGCGGGTCCGGCACACTTCCATCGACAAGGAAACGTAAGATATAGATCTGCTTCTGCCAGCGCCTACAACCAGCAGTCGATACCCATAATATCGCCCCATATTCTCAGGTCCCGAGACGCTGCTGGATCGCTGGTAGACGCTAGCAGGAGTCGGATCGAATGTCTTATACTTTCCATTAGCAGGCTGCAAGAGCTCGCGCAACGCTATTGGACACTATTTTGGTCGCTGGTGGACCCGCTGCCGTAAAGTATCTGTACAGACAGCTTTACTCTAGTTGTCTATTCGCTAAAGAGATTGGCCAAAAAATTTCACTTGTGTTGTTCATACTACTCTGTAAAGTGCAAATTTTTGCGGACGTGTAGAATTAGTGAATGTTCTAATGAGTTCTGGAGACATTTTGGTCCAAGAGCATACTCTTTCCTATGACATTTCACATTTAATTATTCTATGAGCTTCTATTTCTCTACCTATTTGAGTCCTTTGGACCCTCTGAAAAGATCGTCTGAAAGGACAGGTGGGACACGAAAAATAACGCCCTCGCGTATATCAAGATTGAGCCGCCACATAGCGGAAGAAAAGAAATTGTCTCAGTGCCAGGGGAAGGAGCTGCCTTTCTTAACAAAGTTCACTTACAAGAGTGTCAACACTGCTCAGCATACCGACCATCGCTCACCAAAAACCGTAACCAACCTGCTGCTAAAGATGTTCTCTACTTCTTAGGCAGCGTTCAGACTTCGCGACGGCAGCGCTTCGGTCGCGCGTTCGGCGCGATCGATGCGCATGCTTTTACTGCATCGATCGCGTCGAACGCGCGATCCGAAGCGCTGCCGTCGCGAAGTCTGAACGCTGCCTTAGAGTTCTCCTTGAAGAGGTAGGTTGCTGTGAATGTATGGTGTGTCTCGGGCGTATACTCGTCCACCTTCTGACTGCAGCGCTTAGGTTACTAAGCATTCTATCTCGGTCGCATTTCGCCATTTCGTCCCGTTTTCGCTTCGCTTTCGCGCTGTTTGCCTTCATCGCTTTCGTTTTCTCCTGGGAATCAAAGTATTGTGCCCACTGAGCGAAATCTATTTATTGACTTCTATTGATAACACGCCTACCATGTAGTAGTTCCTCATTCCACCTGGGAAGAATACCAATAAAGTTTTTGTTCACAGTCAACCATAGAACATTTCATGTGCCCAGGGAAACTTGAGCTGAAATTTGCATTTGAAATGGAATGAACGGTTTTCACGAAGAATCGTGAAAGATTGCTTTGTAACTGTGCAGATCCTTTTGTGGTTTTCATTTCTAGAATGGCTTTATTTTCATCTTTATATTCTTCAAAATTTTCGTTATTTGGTAATTCGTCAGCTGTCAGCTACTGATTTTTCTGCACTATTTACTTCACTGCTCAGTTTTCAAGGCCGGTCAGGATTGGGTTAGGAATCTGATTTGTTTTGGAATTAGTTCCCAGATTGTTCAATGACTTCATCCTTTTGAGCGTGAGTTCGCATCTGGCACGAAATCAAGCGCCAAAGCTTCCTAGTTGCCCGCTTTGCGGAACTTTTGTCCATGAAAGTAGCTTTCTCAAGATGGAGAGGAAATCTGCGCGTGGTGGCAATGGAGCCATGGCTGAAGAGGGAGAGGGAGGATACTCATGGAAGTACGGCTTGCTTCATCACTTCTGCACCATTCTTTTGAGATAGTGGTCCCTCCTCCTGCTACTTTTTCGGAACTCAAGGAATGTATGTGCTCTTATTCATCGAAATGGCGAAAAATGGTGGAGAACGCTGCCAAATTTTCCTGATAACGGTTAGCTCCCAGAGATTTGCAATGGTTCAGTCCCAAAGGTAGAAATGATAAGGAGTAGAAGGAGATGTACGATGCATGTGCTTACCAGTTTCGGCGCAGTTGGGCTTTGTGGAGGCATTTTGCTGGCACCCATCGATCACTGCCGATGCCCCCTGTGGAGATCTGTAAATTCCTGTAAAGCTAGGCAGTAGCATGAGCTTCGTTTACACGTGGCAAAAGTCTACAAGTATCACCAAGGTAAGACGTGTAATTCGAAGGAAGCTATCAAAAGAAGTTAGCGAAAGTTCCGATTGTCTCCCACGTCCCCCCCCCTCCTAACCGAACGGCCCCTCCACTTCCTTTTAGACGCGCCACGTCCTTGCCTTCCATCATGTTCAGCATCGATTGCTCACCACTTATTGAACGATTTACATCATCGAATAAGAACTGCTTGAAAACCAATAGGTAAATCAAAATAGGGAAAAAGAGTAAAAAAGTTGTTGTGTCCAGAAACTTTTCGAGCGCGTTGTCGCGTGTGACTCTGCCATCATGCAAATAAATGCGCCTTGTAGCTAAAAAAAAAGATCACAGTAAATCGCCAAGCACGGCTCCCAAAAAACCTCGGCAAGCACTGTTGAGTAGTACAAGTGAACGTACTGTGAAATTTCTTCTGTGGAAACTCTTCGCTAGTTGATAATACCCTTTTATTCGGCTTAGGCACGTTTCGGGGAAAACCGCCTCCATCAGAGCCTGAAAGGAGCGAAACGATTTGCGACTGTCCGACCAAAAGTCTCTGCGATCCTAATGAAGTTTGACCCTAAACAGTAACCCAATCAGATCAGTAAATGATAAAACAATCAACTAATCCCTCAGGGCGATGCTCACATAAGGGTTCCAGAGCAGCCGAGACGGGTCCAAGCTCGAAGGGTGCCAAGCGCAACGAAGAATATTGAAAGAATCCCCGGGTTCTAGCTCTATTCAAAAACGTTTACTTTGGGGGGGGGGACCAAGTGTCAATTTCCACAGAAAGTTTCAGCGCCGATTAGCCATCCCACTGGAATTTCAGGTTAGCCACCACCACTTCGCTTTCAACATGAGAGCTGTTGGATGCAGTTAAAGAAAAGCACAGGAACAGTCAATTATTGACCGCCGGAGCACGTCCTCCGTTGGGGATTCACAACGGGGTGGGAAGTGTAATTGGTCGGTGAAGGGTGAGAGCCGTATTAGGGGGAAATTTTGAAGGGGGAGGGGGTATTTTGCTAAAGTTTCTGCAACGGCGGAAGGCTCTCTTGAATACCGCTTCATATGGGCTCGTTCTGGTCGTAAATTGAGTCGCTGATCTTCTCCGGTTCCATTTTTTCATTCGTTAGAGAGACTCAATGTACAGGATTGTTCCACGGAGGGAGAGTCGGAGGTATGGGGGGGGGGGGGGGGAGAATTCACAGCTTCCCATTGGCCAACGTCATCCACGCTTCGTCGTTTCGCTGTTGGTCGGCACGTACTTGAATTTCGATTTCTTCATGGCATCTTATCATTCTTTGAATATTTTATGGAATTCCATGTTTTCCTCAGAATCGTCAGCGATAACGATTCTTCTCGTCATGTCATGTGGTTGCTTGTAGAACCAATGAGTCAGTTATGTAGCAACTCTAATGTTTTCCTTTGTTATGCTCAAGATTCTCAGAATACTTCAGATTAACATGACTGTAAGATGTAATGACATCACCGAGAAATTGTTGAATATACTTGTGTGTAATAAGAAATATAGGCAGCGGCGAGGACAACGCATTAGTCAGAGGAGCTGCATCATGCCTTGATGGTCCCCAGAGCAACTGCTGCCTTACCAATGAAACCACGTCCATCGAAAACTAGTGTGCAGGTAGGGGGAAGGGGCTGGGTGTGTTTGGTAGGTGAAGAGAAGGGGAGTGTACTTGATTTTTTTTCTTTTGTTGATTTTTCCAGTTCCAAACGCGCTGAGTATACGATCTCTCCTCTCGTTGGCGACGGAGCGACTTTTCCGGTAATTCCAGAGGTGTCCACTTCCGCTCGGCTCGTTTTTTCCCTGGGAGGGGCGAATGAGTAGTGAAGGAAAATTTTCAACATCGCCATGGGGACCAGCAAAATGCGCCCACCAAGCCAAACTACGCGAGAACTGGTAAACACCAAGTACATCTTCCTCATTTGCTCTGAATCAAGCATTTTTTTCCTCTTGACGA
>MU939987.1:0-15795 GCA_036418165.1 Cooperia oncophora
GAGGTCCTTTTACGACTGCTTGAACTTGTACGCTCGGAACCGTTTAATGCAGACAGTATCCCGAAACTATGAGAACAGGATATATGGCATGCTGATCCCCAGCGAGAGGGATCGTAATTGCCTCTGAGAAAATTTTGTTGAATTGTGAGAGTCGTTGACTTTTCTCGATTCTTCTCTCCTGTTCTGGGAGTGCGTATATCCTCGCCCGCTCGACGGGTTTCTGTGGGAAAAGTGACAAGCCTTTGTAAAAAAACTTTGCCATTTTTTCCCGCAAAAATGTCTCGGTAGGAAGGCGAAAATTCGGGAAGATAGGAAGATAGCAGTTAAAGACAATTCCCGCGATCAAATGTTACGGGTAATTGGTGCTCAGTCATGAACCAGTGGCCCATAAGTAGCTCCTCAGTAGAAAAAGAAGCGAAAAAACCTCGGGAACATCCCTAAACACAGACCTCCCCTCAGCAGTGGGGCGGCTTCTTGGACGAGTATGTCGGACGTAAAGGTCCAAGGTCTCTCCAGTGCGATTGGGTCTACGGACAACTTGAACTCAATCCCTTTGAACGCGTCGATCTTCTCTTTTTCTCTGCACTCTCTCGTCCGCATGGCACTCTATGGCCGTTGTGACTTCGCTCACTCCAGCTTTTCACCGACTATAAGTAGCTCACCCACCCGGAGTCCCCTCCCCTTGAAAAATCCCGTTTCCTGGCTCGCCATACGTTTTTTGTACGTTTCGATGCTTTGGCAGCCGCTGCCCTCTATCCGTCTGCGTCACAGGGTTTCGTAGCAGGACCATGCACAAAAGTTCAAGATGGCACGTAACCGAGCGATGGAGCGCAAAGCTTGAGCCGTGGGACCGTGGCGTGAGCGCCAGGCAATTCCTGGCCAAGCGATGCGATATTCGTGTTTGGAGGTTGAAGGTCTGGAAACAAAATTTTTAGCCTTTTTTTGAAAAACTCGACTGGTCTGATGTCGAAAGTGACAATTGAATAGTGCCCCCATCTGAAAGATCATTAGGTGAGTCTGAGAAACACACTAACTGCTCTTCATTTCACATCCTCCTCTTGCGACGAGTATGGAAGAACTACCTGCTCTTCAGTTCACGTCCTTCCCATCGCTTGCAGAGTATGAAACTCAAGAAAGGCTTGCTGCTCTTTTGTTCACATCCTCCTAATTGGAATCGCGCTTGCAAAGACTATGGAACCCTAAAACAGCCTAAGTCGTCTTCAATTTATGTCCAACGGTGCGAGGTTTGCGCTTAATCGCTATGGAAAGCGCGGATCACCGAAGATGGCAAAGTGCCAGAAGCGCCGCGCGCGACACGTGCCGCGCGGGTGTTATAGGAATAAAAGCTTCTGAGCCGTTGTCTCGTACAGCTACAGTATGATGTCGCACGCGTTGCCACGCCCACGTGTCTCTAACTTCTTTATCTCGCCGTTTTGAGGGTTTGAAAAGGGATATTTTCTCTGTGAACGCGTACAACATTTCAAAAGGCATGGAGGCATTCTGAGGACCACCTGATCGCGGGAAGGGTCTTTAAAAAGAGAAGGATGGGGAACAAGGAGAGTCGTACCATAGGGAGAAACTTTGGAGGGGCGGCGGTGGGGGGGGGGGGAGGAGCGTCACTGCCAGAAAACCTTTTTTCTTTCCTTTCCCGTAACGAAGGAGTGCTGTGTTGCGAAAACACATCATAATATCGCCTTCATGTATCCATTCGTCTCAGGGATTTGTCACTACCGCGGGAAACCCTCTCTCTCTTTCCTTTTGTTCTTACCTCTCCTTCTTTTCGCTTCCTTCCTTCTCCTCCTTTACCTTCTCCCTCCAACTACTGGACTGGTAGATGCCTCGTGAAAATACCCTGGACCCTCGCGCGAGAGCACGTCTGGTTGACAACAGCCCCGTAACCATATCCATTGAGCTAGGTTCATTTCATCCCTTCCTTCCTATCCATATTTTTCGCTTCCTTCTTGAATGTTTGTTTCTTTTTATAGTCAGTGCTCCAATCTTCACGATTTCGTGCTGGTTCATATTCTGGTCGCATGAGGGCCGAGAGTCTGCTTGTTCTTTTCCAAACTCTGCTCGTAAGACTGCGCACAACTCCTTCATTTAGTTTTTCTTACCACAGCAAGGACCTTCGACTCCCTTGGACCCACTCTTGATTCTAGTTTGTCTTCACCTACGGAAGTCGTAAACCGGGGCGCAATCATGAAAATGTCTTACGGAATTCACAATGCAACTTACCTCATTTGTAAGTGCACTATGACGGTTTATTAGCAGTAGACTCAGCCTAAGCCGATTTAAGACATTTAGGAACTCATAAAGCTTGTGTAATGTTTACGTAGGCTTCGGGCTCCTTTTCGGACATTGGGGCTGGTCCAGAAAGTATAGGGCTTTATTCGAAAGTTACCACAGTGATCCTTAGGAAACAGGAAGGTGTCTTCAGGAAAGAATTGAGCGGTTTGGAACAGGTTGTCGAGCAGAAGAAACAAGTACTTCGCAGTACAAGTGGAGCCGATGTGATGAGTGCACAGCAGGTGATTTCATCAGCTTTCATTTTCGCCCTGCATGGGTGTATGTAAGTGGCGCCTTGGTAGCGCCAGTCGTGACAAGATCGTATTCCAAGCTGTTGTAATTTCAGTTCAAAGCCTACGTGATCAAAGTGCGCGATAAAAAGGTCGTCTACAAGAAGAAGAAAGCTCAGAATCGAAGAAATTCTCACTGAACGTGAAGTGCTGCTCAGAACCATTGATCTGCTCGCCAAGAAGTTCCAATGGCTCAAGGAGAAAATCGTAAGAATATGATTCTTTCGGCGCAGTTCGGCTCGAGGGGCGCCCGATATTCCCTAGAGAATTGTGAGCAGGGTTGCTGTGGATACCTATAAATTCCCAGTGCGATCCCTCTACTTTCTTTTCCTGGTACGACCCACTACTCATCCTACCTGCCATCCACCTTGTCGAATTCCTCCAACCTACAGTTTTCCAGAACCAATAATTTTCGGTTTTTCAAAAAACTGGCGTCGAGGGTGGAGGGTTGAGCATTGAGGCGGAAAAAATCTTGAAACGAGGAAAAATTCAGAGGAGATCGACTCCTACGGGGTTCCCCCAGCGATACTGTACCCTGTTTGGAAGGCCATCAATATGTCACACAGCGTTCCTTTATCCTTCCTGCCTTGAAGGCGAGAGTTGCTCCCACTGTCATTAGGATGGCAGGATCTCCTCACCATTATGCCATTTCAAAAGGCGCCCTTCCATCGTCAGTTTATAAAATCTATCAAGTCTTCCTTTATCCCCTTAAAACCCTTTCCACTGGAAGATCGTTTGACAAGGACATTTCTTTTGAGGAAAGTATGGACGGAAGGGTAGTAGATCCAGTGGTAGAGCCATTACCGACACGACCCCGAACAGCAGCGCCAGCGTCCTCCGATGTGGAGGAGCTGAAGACTTTGGTGGTGGACCTGATGCAGACACTCGATAAACGTAGCGACCAGTTGGCTCCTCTAAAGAAGATTCATGAAGAGCGAGCAGAAGCTTTGGAGGTGAGACTGAAAAACGTTTCTTTTGATCCCTTCTTCTTACAAAGTTCTGTTGCAGGAGCATACGGAACTTGTTCCGCAACAAACAGAACGAGTATGAACGACGCAAAGCGCAGATGGAGAAGAGCTACGAGGAGCAGAAGCAGGTTAGTCAAATCAAACTCTCATCTACTGTCTTCGTTCTTAATGCAGTTTATTATGAGATGCAGTCGTCACAGCTGCAAAGGACGAAGAATGTGAAGGGGCGGGGGATGAAACGCAGCTAGGGCAACCCTTGTCACCGATTTTCGTGGCCCCAGGACTGTATTACTCGGTGGAGGGGGGTGCCCTGACAGCACTCCGAACTACGCCTCTTCCGTTGCGAAGATAGACTGAATGTGAGTCTGCCCTCACAACTCATCTCACTCTATTAATGCCAAAACATCAGAACAGATATCGATTTTGCGCACTGTAATATTCTACCTCATTTTGTGCTTGGTGAGCGCGAAATAACAAGAACCTAGGGTGGTCAGGGTACTCCTAAGTCTCAATCTCCACCTGTTGCTATTAGCGGATTATGACTAGATGAAGTAGATGCATGAAGGGAACAGAAACGGATAATGCTCTCGCCGTTGAATTAGTCCGTTTTTGGGATGCGGCGCGCAATCTGCCTCCATTCAGAAAAACGCGACAATTGAGATGCGATAAAACCTTACCAATTATCCTGCTGGGACCGCAAACCACTCAAATGTAAATGTTTTTATTCTCCTAGATCTGTCTTGCAGCAGTTTACCGTCTCCGATGATGGGTGCTTTTTCGGGGTGGGCGGGATTCCATCCGAGTTTTGCAGCGCGCTTCAAACCGCTAGTTTGAGCCAGACCAATACCCATCACTCACTTCGTGAGTAGAGACCCAGACACGAATTTGTCATTGACATAATCCCTTTCATCACGGGAAAAGGCTATGATTTCCTATAAAGGAGCTCAGTCGCTGTAATCACGTACACCTGAAATCCCTGCGATGGGGTAGGCGTGGCTGCGTACTTGATTTGAACGTGGCGACGGCCAAGGTTTTCGTGAGGTATTTTCGTTCCAGGACAGTATAGCGATGTCTTGTCGCAACATATAAAACAACGATGACATCTTGTTACAAGCTGAAATATCCAACAAGGACCCATTCTATGCCATTTCCACAATGCCACGCCCTTTTACTCCGTCCTCAGGATGAGGATGTTTACATGAGTCAGTGTGGCTAACCTCTACTGATACGTCGCAATCAGTAAGAGGTGGTGTCGAACGGGTGATGACGCCACTACGGCTTGTCTCTGCTCTGCCCGAAGGCGATGCGGCTCTGACGGCGTTTAAAAAGAAAACTACCAGTGGCGTGAAGGCGAGGTTGCAGCGGTATCCACCAAATGATGAAACTGCCCCAGCATGGTATCAACCGCACGTCTATCCGTTGAAATTTTTCTGTGCAGCGGATGAATTCTTAATAAGTCTTGATTCTAGGGTCTAGGGGCAGCACATGAAAATAGGTCTGTTTGTCCTCTCAGCTTACCCCACTGATAGGGTTCCACTGGAAGCATACCCTCTATGCTTCCAGTGGAACCTATCAGTGGGGTAAGCTTTATAATAACAGGCGGCATTTCAGTTAGTAGAAGAAATGAAGCAGCAAGAAGCAGCCACCACTGAAATGATTCAATCACTGGAAAACCAAATAGCTGAAGCTGAAAGTCAACTATCGGCAATTGACAGTGACGATGCAGATGGAGGAGTAGCTCGACTAAAGGTAAGGTTGCACTTATTTTTCTAATTTTCAGTTTTTTTCAACATCGGCGCGAATATTCATATAAAGTTGTTTTAATTATCATAATTTCAAGGCTGAACTGGAAGAAGCACAGCAGCAGATCGAACAGCACACTCAACGAAGTGGGAACAACACAGATTTGGCTGTAGCGCGAAATCGGATGGCAATGTGGCGCGGACTTCTGACAATGTTCGAGACAAAACTTGCGATTTCTAATGAGAAAGTAAAGATGATGTAATTGCTGGCCTCCTATTTTGTTTGAGATGGGCCAATTACCAAGCATTCAGTTTTACCGCAAGGGTGCATATAAGGCACTCTTTGCGACCGCTTGTAGTAATCGAAATTGTGTGGACAAAAAAGGGCAAACTCAAACAAGTCGCGTTGAAACGTTGAAAGGAGGGTGTTAACGGGTCCTACTTTTCGTCCTTCCCCGTCTGCTTTGCATGCTCCCTCGCTCACCTGTCTGGTCTTTCGCTGGAAATTCCCATTAGCCATCTTGTCCTCTTGTCCGGTGGCCTTCCTTGGAGTCCTTGTCTTCAGTGATTTCTTGAAGCCACAGCCAAGGTGTTAAATCACTTTATTGGGCTTACGTTTCGGCTAGTCGCCTTCGTCAGAGCCTGATTAGTGTTATAGATTCCAGTTGATTTTGCATGATCGTTCTATCAAGAGTCATTTTTCAATACTTTAAAATTAGTTATCGTTAGATCAGGCGCTAGTCTTTATCGTGTGTTATCGCAAATTCTCTAAATACACATTAATATTCTCATCTCTGTTGATCATATCCGTTAGTTTTTTATGATCCTCAGCTCTGCTATATACTTGACTAATTTTGTTGGTTGTTGTGCTTCAGAGATCTCCGTAGGTCCTCTATCCCGAATGCCGACTGGCGATTTGAAGCCTGCACAGGTCAACGAATGGGGCTGAGCCTTCGTTTCGTCAGGCGTTGATCTGAAATATCATGTGCCGCTCATGTGGCGTATGAGTTATAACTGGGGGCAACAGACACGCGACTTTGTTCCGGATTACGGGAAACACCTGGATGGCTTGGAAGAAGTCAAGAGACCGGAGAACCCCCTGGGAGCTCACGTCTTAGGCCATTGCACTGGCAGGGTGCGGAGTTTGAGGTGACCGTGAGGATTCTGATGCGAGAGCCCCAGACCTCAGCCCGCAAAACTTTGGAGGCCTTTTGGATACGCGCTAAAGTTCCAAAAATGAACAAGAAAGACGAGTGTCTCGCCATTACAAACGAGCTCGCCCCATTCGTTGACCTGTGTGGGCTTCAATCGCCATCGGCTTCAGGTCGAGGGGCTGGGTCATCTGAAGCCACACAGTTAGTCAGTTTAGCGGTGGTCCTCTACAAAACCTACCGTATGGTCTAAGGTGAGTTCTTGTGTTTCGGATTTGCGATACCTTCCTAGATGCGCTGATCTACGAACTATTTCTAAGTTTGAAATGATTTGTGAGGATTGAATCACTGATCTTCAACTTCCAGGCTCTGACGAAGGCGACTAGCCGAAACGTAAGCCCAATAAAGTGATTTAACACTTGCTTGTCCGGGAAGACAAGGACACACACCATGCCAAGGTTCATGGACAGTCGAACATGGAATACTTCCTTGGAGTGTTTTCAACGGTTTCTGTTCTCCAACAAAGCTAGCTTCGACCTATCCGACGGCCTATCGCAAAATCTGCCTCCAGGTTTCGAACTGGTCAGGGGATTCTTTTAAACCATGTGACAAAATAACTTTGTGGCGTCTTCGATGGAACACGAGGAATTTATGGTAGCTTTTGTTTGGCTCCTATCAAGGGTTCCAAGAATTCAGGGCCAATTTTTGAATCGTGTTCGGTCCGCTCAATTGAACTTCCCTGCCTATAAACTCAGCTCATCAGTGGATTTTGGCACTTTTACCAGTAAAAGCAGCAGTTTTATCAGTGCTAAGAACCCCACTTTATAACGGTCCTTTCTCTCCGCCTTTGCTTGGCTGTCCCACGACGCATATTTCTCTATTTGCGTGAATGCCCTTTTGTCAGTCCCTCTGTGCACGTACAACACTACCGCTAGGGTTCTCAAGATTTTTCCCTATCTAGGAGTGACTAACCGTTTACTGTCTTCTTAGGCACATTTCTGTAGGGAAGGGGCTGCTCTTGAAGTGTATACTTCGCAAGATTTGGAAAAATAGCGAAAAATTGTGTCTGAACAAGCTGACAAGGAGAGAAAGTAGTGTGAGGTACAGAAGCCTGAAGGTGACGTTATGGGGAGACGGACAAGAGAATCGTAAATTGCCGCTTCGTCGCGCGCGGCGATGGGCGCACACGTTCCTTCATTTACTACCCTTTCGATTGGAGCATCACATTTCATGTAGCCTAGGACGTGACGTGGTGACACTTATGTTTATTTTTGTTCATACATTATCTATTCTCGACCAATACCACCTGAAACGGTGTCATTAGCAGGCGCGACGTCGCACGCGACGCCCGCGCGAATTACGATTCGTTTGCCACATACCCGACGGTATGACAGTTGGGGAAAGCAAAGGGAGAAGGGGTGTGACGGACGTCATTTTCACTTATTAGCAGCAAAGACAGCAAAGGAGCAAATTTTGAGGGGGCACTTGCACGACATTCACACCAGGACCTATCTGATTCAACGTTGAAGTGTTGCAATATGCGAAGTCAATGAACTAGTGAAGACTCTGCCAGCTTGTGCACTTCGCGTGACAGGGAACGGCGCTGTTCGGCCTGGGGGGGGCTTTTTGCACTTTCGCTAGTTCCTTTTGCTAGTCCCTGTAAAATGACACGTCCGAGCTTGATGAGAACTGCAGACTCTTGCCAAATTTGAACGACGGAGCTCACAGCTTTACAGGACTCAACAGGTCTCTACACGAGGCATTGGCAGTGATCAATGGGAGCAGCAAAATGCCTCCACCAAGCCGAGCTGTCCAGAACTAACGTCCCTAAGCCACGCCAAAAGCTGAATGCTGTTCTAAGAACTTTCTCACTATTTCAAAGTCTGCTCTTAGCAAGACATGCGTCAGTTTTTTTCTCACATGCCTCTGCTTTTTTCCTAGGGCTTCAAATCCGAATAGAGCCCTTTGTACTCAATCTGACGTTCAGAAGTACAAAACCCAGAATACTTCATTGAATATCCATTTGGTAAAAGCCTATGTCTTCGCAACAAAGTTAGCATCGCTTCCAATTCATCGTGGCGAATCCTAGAATAATCACCTGTTTGGAATTATCTCTGGAAAATCCAAAATTGTGATGTAACTAACGCCTTCAAACGCCACGTCGAGACCAAGTGAATCATGAAGCACTTTCTGTATCGTGGTCATGATATTCATTGGGAGCAGGAGCTCATGTTTCTGAAATAGCTGTTGTTTCCGGGAGACCCAAAATCTGAGCCATTCTAGATCGAGTTCAGTAAAAGCTTCTCATTGTGCTTACGGAGCGGAGGTGGTGCAGTGACAAGTGGCGCGCTTACCACTCGCGCGGTTTGGTTCAAATCCCGGGTCGACTCCCGCCCAGGCCAACCAAGCCTTCTACCCTCCGGGGACGGTAAATTGGTACCAGAGGATAAAACACTGACTTGTACCCTTTTATTCTTTGTGCTTACGATTTCGAATCATTCCTCAAACATTAGTCCAGGTTCTTCTGTCCGCCTCGTCGATGTATATACTGTAGAATGGGTACTGATTTTTGCGAGCGAGTAATCTACTTTTATTTTTTTCAGGCGGGATCTGACAGAAGGGCTCGGAGTGTGGAACCAGCTTGGCCTAATCCTAGTAGGAGCACGTCACACGTCGGGATCCGAGCGAGAGGGTCATTTGGCCGTTGGGGAAGGGGGGGAGGTCGTATCTGCTTTTGAGAAAGTATTTCCGGTTGTTGTCTTTCCGCGGTTTTCGCTCTTTCACGTGTACCCACAGACCCCCCCCCTCCTTCCTATTATAAACAGTTTTTGATGAGAAAGTGGAGAAATATTCGGCGAAAAAACATTGAAGAAAGTGGATTGAGAAAGGTGGTAGGAGGGGTGGGGTTGGGAAGGGAGATCGTACAAGCGAAGGAACTTTAGAAGGGGTTGAACCTCGCAAAAAACCTCGACAACGGCAGGACGTGCTCTGAATATTATCGGCTGAAGATTGAACTGAACCGAACTAAACTATTAACAGGGGTAGGGTATTGCTTTAGCCGTAACCAAGATGGTATAAAAGTTTTATTGGCTAACGTTTCGGCGCCTTATCGCCTTCGTCAGAGCCTGGAAAAAGTCAAAAATCAAAGTGAAACTACCCTCGGAAATCATTTCAAACCTCAGATAAGCTAGTCCCAGACCAGTAGGATCCAGAAAGTCATAGAACACAACCACAAACGACTCACCTTTAATGCACGACCGGTTCTTGTTTGAGACCACCGCTAAATAGACTCCCCGTCGGTGGCTTCAGCTGACCTGACCGCTCTACTTGATGCCGATGGCAACTGAAGCCCACACAGGTCAGCAAACGGGGCGAGCTCGTTTGTGATGGTCAGGCATTCGTCCTTTCTATTCATTCTGGGATTTTTAGCGCTAATCCAAAACGCTTCCAAAGTTTTGCGCGCCGAAGTCTGTGGTTCTCGCATCAAAATCCTAACTGTCACGACTCAATAACATAATAACATAAAAAATCCCAGAATGAATAGAAAGGACGAATGCCTGACCATCACAAACGAGCTCGCCCCGTTTGCTGACCTGTGTGGGCTTCAGTTGCCATCGGCATCAAGTAGAGCGGTCAGGTCAGCTGAAGCCACCGACGGGGAGTCTATTTAGCGGTGGTCTCAAACAAGAACCGGTCGTGCATTAAAGGTGAGTCGTTTGTGGTTGTGTTCTATGACTTTCTGGATCCTACTGGTCTGGGACTAGCTTATCTGAGGTTTGAAATGATTTCCGAGGGTAGTTTCACTTTGATTTTTGACTTTTTCCAGGCTCTGACGAAGGCGATAAGGCGCCGAAACGTTAGCCAATAAAACTTTTATACCATCTTGGTTACGGCTAAAGCAATACCCTATAGGAATTCAAAGTATGCCAAGATTCATCGAGAGTCGAACCTGGACACTTATTAACAAACTATTTATCTCTCCCGACTCAAAAGTACCCTAACTAACCGCGAGACTTACCGTTTCTGTTGTTCCCGGGCTAACACTGGATCCCGCTTCAACTTTTGCCTCGTCTTCCGTGCATATGGTAACGACAGAGCCGTCTGATACAGATTGACGCTGCAAAACAAGATTGCTAATTGGTGAAAATCTAAAGTCAATCTTGAATTTTCAGTGAGATGGAACCGGTTGAAGAGTGCTGGCTGGCGTGGTGCAATTTTTGGAAAAAACCTTATCACAAACTTTTGCCATGAATAGCCGTAAGCCTCCTCCCCACTTGGCTCCTCTTCTCTGCCAATGAGAGCGGCTCTTGAGATGGTCAGAACCCTTACTCTGCCTTCAGGGCGCCTACTTCAAAGACAAACTGTACACTCATCTCTGTGGATCCCAGTCCCCACCGGTTGTGGAAAGAATGCGCCCGCAGCTGCAGTATTGTGCTGCTTTCAGGGCGGAGCTGGAGAGTAGTTTCACTTAGACTCGCTCATGGCAAGGGCCGTCCTCAATTTGAGCGTACAGTGTCTTTGGGCTTTGAGGAAGCGTATGTCGAGGAATCCTTGACGAGGGCTCGTCGTACGTGGCCGCTAGTGGGCAGGCATGAATCTGATGAAAAAATTTACTGAATGTTGGAACCCTCCTTCCAGATACTCTATGTGCCACCACTAGTCGGCGGCGCGGCAGTTTGAATTCGGAGGTCGCATTTGAGGAGAAACATAAGGGGGGGGGGATCGTATCGAGTAAGAAATTTCCCTCTCCCTTGATTTACCCTGGCTTGCTTCTATTCAGTCAGGTCTGGGGCTGCCGAAAGTTTCCGCTAGTACTGCAAATGGACCGGAACCACATAGGGTTGAAAGGTGACTTCAAACAGTTGATTTCCACATCTGAATTCCGCCATAGCACTGACCGATGTCTGGTGAACTCTCTGATACTGTTCACTTTCTCCTGGTTTAGTCAGTCGGCAACCTTCTGTTAACTGTTTCTTTCGCTGACAGGGCTCTACATGTGGTTGCTTTGAGAGAATCGCCAAGCGATCGTTGAGCCTGAAATCGAGTCAGTTTCAATGGCCCTTCAACTTGAATCAACTTTTTCTGGGACCGAGCATATATAGTTTCACATATGGGGATGCCCATATGTGAAACGTCATAGGAGTCGTGTGTGTGGAACATAACCGGAATCGCATTTGGTCGCTGGAGGGGTATGTGCCAGGTTTCATTTTCCCCGTCTCACGCGCCCTCTTCTAATCGGTCGCGCTGCAGGACTACCTATTTGTAAAAATAGTTGATACGGAAATGTCCCGTTCCAGTCATAAGGGCAACGTCTTCCAAATTGTTAGGGAGTCTTGGTGACTCGGGCTGCTGTGAAAAGGGTGTCGCGCTGGGGAGGAAACTTGAGTAGGGAGAGAAGGGTCAGCGAAAACTCTCCCAAATGCTTTCCCGACAGGCAGCCGCCCTTTCGAGATCAGTGTAGTCGCAGTAACTAGCGCTTATCTCTTTCTACTTCAACATAAAAATAAATATTGTCATGAGGGTCGCCAGTGTGGTACCGATGTTCTGAATAAAGGATCCTGAGTACGACTTATTTTCGCATGTGAGTCCTTCCTTCAGAACATCTGCCCGGTAGCATGGTTTGCCTGAAAGGCAGACTTTGAAGGCTGGGTTGGGAAGCGGAGTCACTGGGAAAGGGAAGTACAGTCGTCATCCGGGGACTTGATTAGGGCGGCAAGGGTCGCGACGCGGCTGCGGCGTGTCACGAGCGCGGCGATCAGCTGTTTCCAGCCTATTTTAGCCATTTTCTCCCTAATTTACACTGTTATGGCTGCTTTTCTCGAGATTAGTTGTTCCTTGTCTTCACAAGGTAAATTATGATTGAGATTCCTCTGTTTTTTGCGCACAATTAAACAGTTAGGCAGACAATTGAACAAACACCTGAAAAAAACGCAAAAACACTCTATTACAGAAACAAAAAAACTCCACGCCCTAATGTACTTCATAAAGACAATAAAACAACTAACCTTGAAAAATAGAAATACAGTGAAAATTAGGGAGAAAATGGCCAAATTAGGCTGGAAACAGCTGATCGCCGCGGTCGTGACGCGCCGCAGCCGCGTCGCGACCCTTGCCGCCCTAATCAAACCCTGGATGACGACTGTGCTACTGCGGCATTTGCCCCTGGGTTGGCTATCGGTATTGCATATATCAGAGATCCTTGGATAACCCAGTTACACCTCCCAAAGCCCAAACGATCCTGGTTAGAAGTTGAGGACTTGGTGCATCCCATTAGGCTGAGTATCTATTACATGTTTTGGTGCGCCTCACCTATTCTTTTCAGTGATAGCTAGCCAAGCAGCTGCTGAGCAAACATCGAGCTGGTTTTCTAGCCGTTGAAGCTCCTAAAAGTTCATTTATCCAATTACAAGACTAGAGGCTCAAGTCACGAATCATGTTTGTTTCGCTCTACCGATTTTTCTTGCTTATGAAACAGTTTTTCGGTAGATTTTGGACTTTTTCCAGTAATGCAGTACTTCCATTAGTATGAGCAGCCCACCTCATAACGGTTCTTTCTCTCGATCATCGCTTGCTCAGCTCGCTTTTTGCTCTCGATCAGAGCTTCTCGGAGCATGTTTCGGGCATTACAGGCATCACGAATCTTTGCTAACACCTCGTTCTCTTGTTCAGCCATTTCCTGCAAACCAAGGCTTCTTCAATCTTCTTAGAGAGTAATCATGGTCTATGCCAGCCTAAATTAACGACCGAGGAATACGGCCAAGACAATCGCAATCTGCCGCGCCGACTCGCGCATTGTGCGGCAATGGGCGCAGCGTTCTGCCAGTGGTTACTGTTTTGTCGAGGGGAGCAGCGGTTCATGAAACTGCGATATTGAACACATTTGTGGGTATTTCTGGATTATACGCCGTCTATTGTTGCCATCTACGATTTAGAGGCTCCCTCCAACACCTCGTCCGCGGTGGGCGCGACGTCGTGGGCCATGCCCACAAACGGGCGTGGCCTGCGACGTCGCGCCGCGTTTGTGGGCATGGCCCGCGTCTTGTCACATAATCTGAAATAAGAATGAACTGACTTGCTGTGCTGCGCACTCATTCAGATTCGTTCGCACGAGAAGTTCGGCCATCAGCTGTCTGACATGAGCCATCTTTTCTTGGAACTGCTCTGCTGTTTCAATCTCGTAATCCTAAAATGAGTTCCTCCGCTTTGGTAAAACTTAGACCTGTCTTCGAAACAACCGCATTTTCCTTTCTGGTTTGAATGGGGGAGACATTTTGCTGGCTTCCCATCGATCACTGACGAGTTTCGTGTGAAGATCTGTACATTCCTGTGAAGCGATGCACATAGCGTGAGCTTCGATATCACTTGACAAGAGTATACAGTTCTCAACTAGATTGGACGTAATCTGACATAAAACAGCAAAAAAAGGGCGGTGCTCCTCTAAAAGGGCGGTGCTCCTCTATCTCCATCCCCTCTCCCCTCCCCTGTGCCCATAGCTGTCGCCTATGGAAAACTTAGAGCTTATTCGCTAGATTTTCGATGCGATGCGATTCCCTTTAGGGTGTATCATTACTACAGAGGCGCACGATTCCTCGATTAGCAGCCATTTGACTGTTGTTGTTGTGAGCACGCATTAATGCCACATGGTTTTGAGGGGTTCCCTTGATCTATGTCGGTGAAGTGCTAGTACGACTAACCAGGGAAGTCCGCCAACTTACCATGGAACTTTGAATGGAGACCTGGGTAGATCGATAGAGTCTATAAGGTTATTTACAAATATAGATAGCAAAACTGCAACCTGCATTTCACAAGCAACTTATGAGCAGGTAAAGTTTGTAATGGTGCAGTAGGGTGGAGGCTTGGTGGTGAGCTGTGAAGCATAAGCGAGGAATCGCATACGTCGAATCGAGTCGTGGTGGTTCAGTGGCAAGGTACAGCATGGGGATGTGCGAAATGTCGGTGTGAGTAGGACCCCCCCCCCTTCGAATGGGGTCCAGGCACGACCCACGACCACCCCCGCCCCTCCACCTCCACGGCTTTTTCGCCGACGCGAACGAGCAACGAGTATATAGTCGGCGAAAAAGTTGTCGAGCGGGAGGGGGGGGGGCGGCATATAGTGCATATAAAACAGAAAATTAAAATACGACCCCCCTTTTTCCACAAGAAAAAATCAACTATCAAAATAAATTTGTCTTACAAATACGACCCCCCCCCCAGAGCAAAAGTACGACCCCCCATGGGTTTGACACAACGATGCTGTACCCTGTTCAGTGGTAAGGTTCGACGTTCGACGACTCGATTCGACGTATGCGATTCCTCGCTTATGCTTCACAGCTCACCACCAAGCCTCCACCCTACTGCACCATTACAAACTTTACCTGCTCATAAGTTGCTTGTGAAATGCAGGTTGCAGTTTTGCTATCTATATTTGTAAATAACCTTATAGACTCTATCGATCTACCCAGGTCTCCATTCAAAGTTCCATGGTAAGTTGGCGGACTTCCCTAGGTAAGGCTCTTGTTCATTTAATGAGTTTTCATCATCCCTACAATTCCCTTTGACTTTCAGTTCTCAGCTGTTGTTTTTCGTTCCCCGTGCCTTGCTAGACGTCTGTTCGATCGGTCGTGATTAGCATATGTTCGTGTATGAAAACAACACAAATAATAAATTAGCGTTACATATTTCCTCTCTTAGCAACCGCCTTTACAATTACGGAACGCTTCTGACATTGAGAAGAGAAAACCCTCTAGGACTTACTCTAATAACTACTCTCTACGTCGGAAAACAGTTAAGGTTGCCCTCAAGGCTTTTATGCGTACATATATTATATTCAAACTATGGCCGAAAAAAGTTTACGTAAGAGAGTACAAAACCCTTCTCTAAGTATAGTAAGAATGCTGAGTTATAGGCAAAAGTCTTACCCCAGTCGGGACTTGAACCCTTATCCCACGCTATCCGGGTGAGTGCGCTTCCCGTGGCGCCACCACGGCCTTTTCAGGGAACATTCCGGTCCTGGTTGTATGAGTTTAGCTGAACGTACCCTAGTATTCCTCACTGTTGCGCCCGTTCTCTTTGGTGCAGAAACGACCATTCAAGAACGCGCAGTGAAAATTCAAGGACTCGGGCCGCCCATAAAGACTGGGTGGAATGTGATTACATAAACGTACATAGGCGGGCCGAGTATCTGTTGGAGAAGAATCGTAGAAGGTGATAGCACGAGGCAAATAGCGCAGAGAACTGATGAGGGGGGGGGTGATAGAGGACGTAATAGAGAGTTATTTCATAGGCCATATTGCAAAATAGCACTAAGACTCTGAATGTAAGTATAATGCATGGCGCATTCCAAGAAGGGGTAATTCGT
>MU939989.1:0-11075 GCA_036418165.1 Cooperia oncophora
ACAGCTATAGCAAAAATGGGCTATAGTTCCCCCATCCTGCCCTACACTATGAGCATGCAGATCAAGATACCCTCTGCTTCATTCACCTGCAAAACGAAACTAGGCTTCAGGGTGTAGTTCAGTACATTTATTCATTGAGCGGTGGGGACCATGCTCTTTTCCCTCCGTGCGATGCTGCACATGATACATGGTGCAGCCCACGCTCAAAGTACAGAATTGACTATTATGCTCCAAGGTCGTCAATGTTACTATGGAACCTGGAGAATAACATGTAGTGCAAGAAGTCGAGGAGTAGCAGTCAGTTACTACGAGTCTAGAGTTACTCCCGAGTCGCTGCGGAACAGACCTCGCAAAGAGGGTGGCATACAGCTTGTAGGTAGCATTTGCACTAGGACCCGATCCGTTCGACGTAACAGTGTTGCGGCACGTCGACTCGCTCAACACTCCCTGCACCTACGTATCTCAAGTCGAGTGGCTCTCTGTGCCCGTGTTTCTCGAGTCAACTAGCAAGGGAATGCACCGCTAGTACGCGCGATGACGCGTCTCGAATGTTACACCCCATATCCTAGCGGATGAGATGCGACCGCAAAAAAACTGTTTTATAACTCCTAGCCACGCGAACTGGAACTCTCACATTATCTGAAAATCGCCAGCAACCGGCGTCTATGGAGACCCGATAGCTGCGTTCCCGTCTATAGGATTGGAGCGCTAGTGCAATCGCAGCACGATGGAGCTCGTCGACGCGAATCTGAACGCAGCTTAAAGCGGTAACGGGCGGAGGAGCAATGAGGAAACCATAAGTAGTAGAATCCTGGTAAGGTAGGATTATTTGCTGTGGAAAGCTATGAACAATCAAACTTGACTCCGCCAGTACGACTAGCATGGACTGTGCCACGGAGCGCTCAGCAAGCGGCGCTTGAAATTTCCTCATGAATTTTCTGTTTATTCTTTTGGTGTATTGAAAGAAACTTCTGAAAGCAACGTAAAGGTTTAACCTGCATTAGTTTCTGGTCTCACACAATTAGTCATGATCCCTGCAAACAGTAGGTGTGAAGGAGCGCGAAGTGAATCGCAGCCAGAACAGCTTTCCAACGGTGTGAAATATTAGGTTGTCCGGAAAGTTCTCAGCGTTTTGGGTGTTTCACTTTAAACGATCGTAACTTTTTTAATACTCATCGGATTTAATCGAAATAGGCACCATTCGAATCAGCACACTTTTGCCAATGTGACAGCAGTCGAGAAATCCCATCAAAGTAAAAAACTGGGTGGTCGAAAATTCACGAAATCCACTAAGGCTTTTTTGCCTGGTCCTGATTGATGAAGTATTTTCCAGCAAGGGAGTTCTGAAAATGTTAGAAAAGGTGATAGTCGATTGGCGAAAGGTCTGAAGGAATATGGCGGTTGAGGTAGAAACTTCAACCCCAATTTCGTTCAATTTATGGATAGTGATTTGTGAAACGTGTGGGCGGGCGTTGTCATGCAAAGGAATCGGACCCTTCTTTTGATAAGTGTTGGCTGCATCTGACAAAATTTTCGGTACAATTCGTCGATTCTTCACAGTAGGGTTCTGCTGTGATGGTTTGGCCTGGTGATTCGCTTTCTGCTTAGGCCAAAAGCCATGCAATGGAACCTCGATGACGGACCGATTCCTGCCGGCCTTCTGATATTGTGGGGCACCCAATTGTCGAGTTTTTTACCATCCCAATGCGTTCAACAGTGGATTTGCCAAGGCCTAGCTCTTCTGCTATCTCTCGAACTGTTTGGGATCGCCTCGCGAAATCCCCCACCCAAAATCCTCGTCAGATATTGCTTTTAGTTCGGACCGCCTAGAGCGATTACATCTAATAGTGGCTGAAATCTCCAGAACGAAATTTGTTGAGCCATTGCCGCACAGTGCTTTCTCTAGCACTATTGGGCCCCCACACCTGGTTAATTTGTTGAGCTGTTTCGATTGCGGATTCCGCCGGCAATTTCGGACGAGTTTCCCGTAGGAATCTTGATGATAAACACTACGGTAATCACGGCTGCACGTATGTACCCATAAATCCATGGAGCACTGCGGCCGCTTCATACCAACCCTTCGCTTCATATTTTACTTAGCAAATGAAGCAATACGAGCATCAGGTACGGTCGTCCATTTGTGGGCGGGCGGGCGCGGTGGGCGTTCGGTCGGTATGTTGTAGCTTGATAGGGCCTTATAAGGGTACCTTCCTTGGAAAAGGCGCTACGCAGCGCCTGCTCAGGGTCGCGGAATTCCGTCCTGCCAGGCGTACTAATCCTACTCGTTTAGGGATTTATCGTGCCAACTGCCTTTAATAATTTTCGTGCAACTATTCAGGCAAACTGATTTTTTTTTCATACGTTCTTATTTTGTTTCTTTTTTATTCTGATTCCAGCCTTTGATCTCAATGCAGCAATCGTGGCAAATGGAAACAACTTTCTTGACTTTGGACCCAAAAATATTAGCTTCCCTGGAACTTGCAATGTTACAACTATGCGATGGTAAGTATCCATGTTTTTCGTGTAAAGACATTTTATCCCATCACCATCGACTATCTCACGTATAGCAAGTAACCCTACTCATCCCAGTTAGAAGTGATACTGAAAGATTCACAACAATCCGATAGGCCGCACCTCCAGCTTTCTAGAATGTTATTCTTAACACTTTCGAAGCTCATTCTTGAGGAATGATTCATTACAGGGAAATGGGTGAGCCACCGCTGGTCATAGATACGCTGGAATGTATACTGACGAATCCTCCGGCCGGCTAGAAGTCTTTGTTTTGATGCTATAATCCTTCCGCGTTGTTCTTACCATTAGAGTATAAGAATACTACCTATGAGTTGCGGTGCTGAACTGCAGTACCTCCGAAGAATCAACCGACGACTATCTGTTAGGCAGCGTTCAGACTTTGCAACGGCGCGCTTCGGTCGCGCCGGCTAATGCCGTTTGGACTCCAGAAATTTCGGCTCCGAGCTCATTTTAAAAGTGGCAAGATCACCAAATCCGCTAAAAACTTGTATATAGGGGTAATTCAACATCCTGATCACGAATATGACATTCATTTTTGGCGCTGGCGCTAATGGATGACACTACGGTTACCTGCGCTCTGCTAAGGCTGAGCCCAGGAGGTAATCGTAGTGTCCTCTCTTGGCGCCAGCGCCAAGAATGAGTGTCATACTCGTAATCAGGATGTTGAATTACCCCTATATACAAGTTTTTAGTGGATTTGGTGACTTAGGCAATTTGAAAATGAGCTCGAAGACGAAATTTCTGGAGTCCAAACGGCATTAGCCGCGCTCGACGCGATGGATGCAGTCGAAACATGTGCATCGATCGTCGAATTGCACGACCGAAGCGCTACCGTCGCGAAGTCTGAACGCTGCCTTATTCATTCACTCGCTTCTACAATAAGTTAGATGTATGTGCCATAGCTATAGATCACAACCTCTTCAAAGGCAGTCCACGATCTCTCGAGAGGTACAAACTTTTCCACTTATGAGCTTTATGGCAGAACACGGCTACTGCAACACGCCCACTGCAAAGTCGCGCGTGCACTGGCGGTCTCGCACGCATGTGTGCTCTTTCCTCCCTCGCTGCCTGGTCTTTCGCCAAAGAGCTCAATGTTTTGTCACCATGCTCTCACAACGCTCAAGTTCAGTTGCGAAAGGAAGGGTTTTCTCGAGGGGTCTACCGGCAGTTCTCCTTTTTTTTCCTCCTTTGCAGGGTCTTAGTATCTACGAAATCGTATTTTATGTCTACTCCCTGCTGTTGTGAAATGCGTCTTTGAATCATGAGCTACTTCATTTTGTGAATTAAACATATATTGTTAATTAGATTCACAATTACTCGTAATTGCTGATGATCCCAAATTTGACGAATTTTGAATTTTAGCAAATGTGAACATTCGTGTTGTTTACGGGTTTGTAGGTGAAATTTTCATCAGGAACACTTCACGTTTTTCACTTCTGGTGGTTTTTACCTCATGCTAATAAATGTCGATGACTAAGAACGTGTTTCGAGGATACATGGTCCGAGGTGAGTGATGGTGTCACATACGTTGCACAAAGGCAGTGAGGCTTTGCAAGTGCACCCAGATGCCCTGCGGAACGTATAGTCGAGTCCGCGCGATCGGTCGACGGCGTCGGTATCAGCCACGCGGCAGTCATGAGCCCGCCTCTGGCGGCCCTTTCTTCCAATGGTGATAGGCTGGCGATCGATTTAGGAAGAGCACACCAGTGGCAGTAACGCCGCGGGTATACTCATTCCACTGCACCCCCCCCTTCTTTTTGCGACGTTAAAACTGCTAATTGATTCCACGGAGGAGAGAATCATCTATAGCAGTGCCAGATCGTTGCAGTTGGCGAGATGGGCTACTGACATTGGGCGGACGGTATCAGGAAACTTGGAATGAGTCCACTCGCAGCGTTTTTACTGGTTGTTTCTGCCTCAACCGGCCATTATTGGTAGGAGATGCAGCCGCGGCGCGCAATCCATTTCTGATACAGCTGCTGACCCCTCTTCTTGCAGTGGTGAAGACCGTCTTCGAAGGTGAGTGTATAGTGTCTTTGGAACCGACGCTCTGAACTCCTCCCAATCTCCATTAACAATTGCACATGGCGGGTTCTCGTTACCGTACTGGCTACCATGGACACTCTTCCGAATGCTGACTACAGCCTCAACTATTTAAGGAGACGAATATAATGACGACAAACTAAAATCTCCATCAGTATTTGCTTTCGAAGGTGTAATTGCGAACAGGATTAGAAGATGTCGCTGGGGTATTCATGGAAAGAGGGTAAATTTCGAGCTCATCCGCGTAACCTTGACCTAGACAGAACATTCGCTGGAATTTTGACGTTGTTCGGCCACGTTGACCCTATATAGGTCTACCCTGGTCTGAAATTTATGTAGCAAATCAATGGAAAACCTGGACGAATTTTTCGTGAAAGGTTGTATGAGAGGCAGAGTGAAGTTTGTAATGCGTGGTTCGTGTAAGATCTACCGGTAGAGAGGAGGGGGTTATGTATGCAAAGGTTAACAATGAACAGATCAGTGGCAATATTGGTGGATCACGAGGAGACGGCATTAGGACCACGCGAAGCCGCATGCGATGCAATCTGCAAACAGCGCGGAGTTGCAATGGAGCGCACGCTGGCGATAAAGCCTTTGCGTTATTGAGTTAGATTGCTTCAGCTTTCCATCCACACTCCAGCCCCTCCCCCCTTTTTTTCATTTTGAATATGTATTACCGTCATGATCTTTGAAATTTGTTCAAGAAGCACTTTTGCAGAAACTTGCCGCGTTATTTTTGGAAAGGGCGCCACGCAGGCTATACAAAAGCTCCAGCGTATTTTGGTTGGACCCCTCCCAGCAATCGCAAATTCCTTCTACCGCTCGGCATAATCGTATACGGATGAAGCTATCCAGAATTCACAATGATGGAAGTTCATGGAAGTCCACAGGATCATAGAGCGCTCTAATCTCCCAATGCAGCCGGAGAGGCAAGACAAATAATTCCAATGGAAGAGTGGGAAAGGCACGGACACCCTCTCTGGTGTGGGACTGTTTCAACCGGAGAATTCTCCGCGGTATGTCGCTCGATACCGGACACAAGTGTCCAAAATAAGCTCACTGAGGCCTACGAGCCTCCCTAATGTTCGACGAGTCCTGTCTGTACGGTACTGAACAAACGTATGCAAATAAAGGACTCCAAGACGTACAGACCATTATGATCAAATTTCCATGGCCCGCAACACAGATGACCACGCGATCGCTAGTCTCAAGGACTACAGTATCAGTCCGTCGGACGAGAGACGGACTTTGGGACCACGCGGCGCCGCCTACGGAAATATAAAAACACGGCGTACTTGCGACAAACCTCACGCTCGCGACTGAATTAGGTTGTACTCGCTTCGATTTCTAGCCACGCTCTACTCTGACGGGACCTTATTATGACGGCACATTTTGTTTATTTGCATCCCAATTATTGGTGCAGAGAGAGTGTACAGCTTCGTCTCACGAGTTAATTTAGCTTATTAGTGAATGCGCCAATCATTTGACAGTAACATTGCTTTCTGAGCGCTGAAACGGCATACACTTAGTGGCTACGTGATGGGTTCGTTTGTTGAGGCGCGACGAACTGTCTGCCTTAAAAATCTAAGCCAAATGTCTTCACCTGGTACGAGGTAATCGAGTACTTCCGCTCGGTATTTGAACTTGCGCACGTACTCCGCGTGTTCCTACCGTCACTACTGTGGCCATCGTGTTTGATTAGATCCGCGTGTCGCCGTACTATGAACCCTGCCTGCGGCCGAATTCGTAGTAAGCACCACTGCGCGTGGGCTCTCGCGCTCACCGAGCATTGGATACTTGTCATTTTTGCACATCGGAAGTGAGCTATTGTGCACAGGGACACCGATTGTTGTGTTAGACACCGGGGGGGGTTCGGCACTTGCCGCTAGGAGGGGGAGTTGTACGTGCCTTGAGAGAAATATGCTGCATTGGGGAAAATTCGGTTTGATGACTTTTCGCGTTCCCGCTTTTGCATTGGTATTATATTTTTTTCGGCAAAAATTTCCAGTAGAAAACTAGTAGGAAGCTGGGAACATGTAGGAAAGTAGGTGTTGGTGTTGGGGAGGGGGGAGGGTAGGGATCGCACCGGGACCCTCTTCTAGGTGGAGTGTCGTGCCGAGGACCTCCCTTCGGGGGAAGGTGGGCAATGGTGAACGCCCCAGCCGGCAACGGGTGCGTCTTCCTGCTCGGCCCGCCGAATTATAATCATTGCACCGCGTATGACACCACCGTTTCACACATCACGATGATGCACCCTGATCCCGCACTCGTCGTTGTCGCGAACTATGAACGCTGCCCAAACAACCCCAATACCGTATTCGCAGCCTTGCCGCACTTTCGAATCAAGCGCCTTTATCGATTGGCTCTATCTCTAAGATCACATAATCTCTCCATGCGGAGAGGACAGCTTCTCCATTAAGCCGTCATGTCTACCTACAGAGATAGGAGTTTCCAGGTACATTCTTTGTTACCAGTTCTCATTTCTTTGTACTGAAACAGCTTCCTTTTCGACGTGATAATCAGGTTGACTTTTCGCGATTTTCCTGTTTCACGTACTATATGCCCCCCCGCTCGACAGCAAAATTTTTGGTAAAAAGTAGGGAAGTTTTCGGGAAATTCTGGAAAAAAGGGGCAGGAAGTTGGGGAAAATCTGATTGTAGAGGGGGGGGGGGGTCGTATTGTCCGCGGCCTTTCCTTGTTTCACATGATCTTCCCCCCCCCCCTCTTTCCCCTCCCCCCGCTCGACGGCTCGATTCGATGAGGAAGGACAGAGGGCTGGGGGGGGTCGTACCAACTCCCAAAAAAAAGGGGGGGTCGTATAGAGCTCGACTGAAATCTTTCCAACAATGTGCCCTGGGTGATAATTAGTTAGCTAAGTTAATGTTGTGTGAATGCCGCCGGTTTTGCTCCGATAGCTTTCAGAGCATCTAGGGCGATTTTCGTAGATTGATTTACATTCGGGCCGGGCACCAACGTAGTTCGGGAACGTACTAGCCAGCGCCTCCACCTATCCCTTTTGCTAATCAAGGTTCAGGTTTGATGTGGCTTATGCCTTCACTGCGCAGAACTAACTCTCGGCGACTCTGGCCGTCTGCGCTCTGAGGGTGAGCTTTTCGGGAAAGGATCAGTGCGCGACGAGTGTCCTACTCCACCCCTTCCCCACGTCCACAACGTTTAGCATCCTATTATTTTCTCTAATCAATACTCGCAGAATTTTACGTGCGGGCATACCATGAAACTAAAAAAATTGCGGGTAAAACTTAAAAAAAACCGAGGCGCGGTAGGTGTGAGCAAAGCAGCAGGCGTATTTCCTATATTGATTAAAGGCGAACTTAGAGCGCAGTTTGACGATGCGGGGGGAGGACGGGCGGAGGGACATTTGCACTTTGACTGCTCACTACTTTCGGTTTACTTGAGCCCCATCTCTGAACTGAAAACTTGTTGGAGCTGGAGCAAGCTCTCTAAGTCCACCCATGTTAAAACGTGTCAACTAGAGAAAAGGCTACCCAGAGAGGATCAACATATCGATGGTAAGCAAAATCCCCCGGTCACCGAGCATCGCCGTGAAACTTATCCCGGAAAAAACGACGCCCCCCCCCTCCATTTGCTTAAAGCGGGAGGAGTTTCTCCGATCAAACACAGTCAATATCAGAGGAGTCGCGTTCGGGCGGTGTCAGGGCACGCGGGTTGAGGAGCCGGGTGCATGCAACAAATGCCCCGAAACTGCAAAGATCAATGGAGAAGGGCTTGCGCGCGCTACAACCCACGCACACACTTCCTGCAGAGCAGTGGAGGGGAGGAGTGAACAGTGAGACTAAACCGCAATTATTTCTGCTCCTGCGCATCCTCCCGAGGTGTTCGCGTCCTTCCGACGAATTGGTGTGCGCACATAATCCTCCCCAACTTTGGCCTAAGAGTTCAAGCCTCTCTCCCTTTCTCCCCACCCCAAAAAATAAGTTTAGTTTCCACGGGTTGTGAATGGGGGAGGGAGTAGAGTTACGAAGCATGAATGGTTGTCTTACTATTTCGCAGCAACTTTTACTATTGTTTAGTACCGTTGAGGAACACCAGCAAGCGCTTGACACCTCAGCTACCGTTTATGTCGGTAATCTCTCCTACCATGTTACTGAAGATCAGGTATGTCATTGAGGCTGGTACCCAAAGCATTCCAATTTTCAGTCAATCACATTCAGCTGTACGAGCTTTTTGGTCGTGCCGGAGAGGCTTTGAAAGCAAACGAGTAATCATGGGACTTGATCGTTTCAAGAAGACTCCGTGCGGCTTCTGCTTCGTAGTGTAAGTGCTTCGTACTTTCGTCATGAGCTCAGTGACGCACGGATTGAGTAGTGGAATGGGCCGCTTACCACAAGAGCGGTCTGCAGCCAGGACACATCATGGTTGGGCAAAATGGCTTTGTAACCCTCTAGTCCTCCTCCGATCTTTCGAGTGGAGGGTTGGGGTGTAACATGTGAAGCGCGGAATCGCGGGGAGAATAAGGGAAATCGCGGGGAGAATAAACCCCTTCCCCATCCTACCTACCACTTTCTTAGCTTTTTGATTTCCTCAAACTCCTACCAGCTTTTCCGGATTTTCAAAATTTTCCTACTTTATCCTGTTTCCCCAAAAGTTTGCTGTCGAGCGGGGTACGAGAGGAGGGGGGGGGGGGAGTATAACACACGTGAAACAGGAAAAATCACGAAAAGTCAACAACCGGGAAAATTTTTCTCAACGCCGCAAATTTCCCTACGAAGGCAAATCCGCCACTCCCTCTCCCAACAACGAGCCAAAAGCGACCACCCCCCGCCTTTGAGGAACCCTCAACGATAATGTGCCCTGTCTGCGGGGATCTCGGCTCGGTTCCCGTTGAAACCATCCAAGCATTCTGCCTTCCGGGGACGGTTAATTTAGAGTCGTCTGGGAGGATAAGAACACTGACCTGCTCATCGGCGGACCATCACAAGTCATTGTATAAGCGATATCGCATTCAATAACCACTGCGGTCCTGAATGGTGGTCAGATGAGTTTCACATCTCAAAGAAGGATTGGCGTCAACGTAGTTGGGGAGGGGACCATTCGACCGCGCTTCTGTGGCATTCCTTCCCCAAAAAGCCTTACGCCACCAAAGTTGCCGAGGGTAGTCGCGCAGGGAAGACGTCTTACTATGGCCGGTTTGGAGGTAGGGATACGGAGGCACTGATGAATGGCTTTTCCTCCCACCTTTCCCCAACCAAGTCAGCGCCGATGGATTGATGAACAGCTTTATTCTTTCTTCTTTCTGCTCAGTCAGTGATCTTTTCCTTGAAACAGTTACTATACTCATTCGGACGCATGCAACGCCGTTCGTTTCCTGCACGACACCTTGTTGGGTGGACGCCCTATTCGTGTTGACTATGATGCTGGATTTCAAGAGGGACGACAATACGGTCGAGGTGCGCATGGAGGGCAGGTGCGTTGAAATTTGGTGAAGAATTTCCAAACGAAAAATAAAATGACAGAAGTTGAAAGCAGGCAAAATAGAGTAAAAGGAGTTATTCTCTTTACGCGTTGACTTCCGGAAATGACTGAGGCTGCTTGTTCCCCGTATAATAGTTGGGGCGTCAGCTTTCCAGAAATTAGTAAGACCTGTCTGGTGCGACTCACTTTTCTGTGAATAAGCAGCTTCCAGGATTCACGATTACTGCGAAGAATCGCTCCACCTACAACGAATAATGACCTCACGGGTATCGATGGGACGCGGGCAGTTTATTGCTTTAAGCATTGGGAAAAACAGGGGTAGGTCTGACCACGCAGCCTGGTACCCTCTTGTTCTTTTATACTCTCCCAACACACTGGTGGCCGACGCCGGTCAGTGTCGGTCTATTGCACTGGACGCTGTTGCAATGGTAGCGCGTCGACGTACGTCATCGCGAAGTCCGATGGCTTCTTTAGACTGCTGAAACGGCCAAGAGGAGTTTTATCCGTATGTGGTTAACTCAGCAATCGCAGGGATCCAAAGATTACCGACGGAGCGCGACAGGTCCCCCCCCCCGCGTTTTCCAATTCATGCGACTGAATCGCGAAGTATGAATGCGTCCATACAGTTACTATAAACGATGGTTATTAGAAGGTCTTTCTAACAAAGTGAGTTGTTATTAGAAGGACTCTCTAACAACAAGTCAGTTACAGGTTCGCGACGAATATAGAGACGCTTTCGATCCCGATCGAGGAGGTTTCGGAAGAGCTTTCGACAGCAATGGTCAGGAGACTCAGACCAGTGCATAACTTCCTACAGTATTGTACAACATATCCTCTTAGCATCATCATAAGTTAGCTCATCAAATGTAATGAAGTGATCTCTTTTTTTAGATTGCAACAATATCCGTTTTTGAACAATGAATAATGTCTGAAAATCTTTATAATCGCTTATTAGAGACGACACCACAGCTATGAAAGTCTACTATGTACTTGTCTGATCTGCTACCGTTTTCAACTCCTTCAACATCAATCGAGCCTTGCTTACG
>MU939999.1:0-12103 GCA_036418165.1 Cooperia oncophora
CTCGATCAAAATCAACAACCAATGATGTGCCCTGCTGTCCAAAACATGGGTCCAAAACAAAAATCACGGGAATAAGCCAATTCTCAAAGACAAAATCATGCTAAAATCATGCACATCAAAGTTCAGCTCTAGTAGGACATACCTGCTTTCACTATCGAACGATCTACCCCAGCCTTCCTGAGTCAGGCCGGTTTTCAACTGACTTTTTTCAAAAATCAGGCTGGTTTTTACTGTCTTTTTTCTAGGAGGGCAGATTTGGCTGAAAATTCGCTTACAGGGGTAGTTCTCCTCCTAAACACGAATATCGCATTCGCTTAGCTCGAAACTGCCTAGCGCCCGCTCCACAGGAGACGGCGCCTAAATGCCCTGAATCACCAATACCTGAAAACTTGTCGCTCAGGGTATTTGACCCTCCAGAACACGAACACCACATTCGCTTGGCGCCCGCGCCACAGGCACCGCAGCCAAGACACCCTGTCCCAGCAAAACCGCTGAAAAGTTGTACGGGGTGAGGGGAACTCGACACCCTGACTGCGTATATGATATTCATTCGTGACGCTGGCGCATTCTTGGCGATGGAGCTTACTACGATCACCTGCGCTCTGCTAAGTCTGAGCCTGTCCTCAATGAAATCTCCCTTCTGCCGAGCTCAGCATTAGCAAGGCGCTAAATGGCGCTGTTGTCGAAAATGAATGGCATATTCGTGATTACGGCATCAAACGACCCTACTGTACACTTTTTATAGCACATGTTAACTGGGAAAAAAACTTGAGAAAAATACGACCCTCCCTCTTCATCCCATCTCCTCATCCCACCTAACCACTTTCATAGATTTCCCCAACTTCCCACCCAGTTTTTCTGGAGTTTCCCGAAAATTCACCTACTCTTCCCCAAGAATTCCGCTTCCGAGGACGGTTTGTGGGGGGGGGGGAGGTACTTCAGTTCAGTTCATAGTCGAAGCTAACGAGATTCTTTAAATGGGTAGCAGAAGTGCGGAATCGAACGATGATTCAAAGCACGTCATACGAACGTGGCTTTGGAGCTTTTGCTGAGGAGGTGGATTAGTTTTGATGAATTACTACCGCTCTCTGCTTCTTTCACGGCAGGGTTAAGAGCTTTCTTGGAGAAACTGGTTCATTTAACAAAGACCATGACAAACAACAACGATGCTTTGGAAATATTTTTTTTGTGTAACAGAATAATCTGGCACAGTTCGGCGGAGGGGGGGGGCATTTTGTAGTTCGCTACTAATCAGAGAGAACTCTCAGGGGTTGACACGTTTAATGATGGTAGCTCGACGAGCCTACTCTAGCATTGATAGGAGTTCACAGGCTTTACCAGAATGCAAAAACCCTAACTAGTCCGCCAGTGAAAGGGCAAAATGTTCCCCCCCCCCTCCTTTCGTCGAACAGCGCCGAATGGTCCAATTGTTTCTGTGAAAGGCAAGTGGTAGGACAATCGGTGGGCGTACGGGGTTCATACGCCTAGCAGGGAAGAATACTGCGCCTCCAAGAGCTACATGGCGCTTTCTACGAGCAAGGGCAACATTAAAGCACCCAACCAAGGTGCAACTTGCCGAACCACATGCCCATTGCAACCGCCCGCCCACAAATGGCCGGACAGTCACATCGACGCTGGTACTCTTATCGTTCTCATTTATGAAGTACAATTGATATGAAGCATTGCCACATGAATATATAAATAGATACTTGCAGCCACATCTGTCAAAGGGACGTAGGTACAATGCCAAAGGGAAACTCGTCCAAAAATGCTGGTCCACTGCCGTGCAGAACGAAGGCTGGCACTTTCAACTTTATTTTCCGAGAATAGGCCAGTTTTGATCGGACTTTTTCTGAGAAGGCAGATTTGGCTTAAACCTTGGCTCTGGAGGTAGTGACCTCCTGAACACGATTATCACACTCGACCTGAAATTGCCTGGCGCTCGCGCCACAGACGCCGGCGCCAAGATACCCTAGGTTACCAAATCTGCTGAAAACTTGTCCCCAAGGGTAGTTTGACCACGAATATCACCTTACGCTCAGCCCGAAAGTGCCTGGCAGGCAAAGGCGCCATGAAACCCGAATCCCTGAAAACTTGTATATTACTTGTACTGTACTTGCTAAACTTGTGTATTTGTATATTGTAGTGGTTATTTGACACCCCGATTACGAATATGACATTCATTCTTGGCACTGGTGCTAATGGGGGACACCTGCTAAGACTGAGCCTTGCCTTAAGGGACTTCACCTTCTCCCAAGCTCAGCCTTATCAAAGCGCTACTCAGCCTTTATTCAGAGCGCTAAATGGCGCTGTTGTCGAAAAAGAATGGCATATTCTTGATTAGGGCATCAAACGACCTCATTGGGTTGTAGGCTGGCGCAAATGGCACTAGGGGCCGCCTCCATCACGCAATGTTATTGCTCTGTGAACAGGACATCGAATTACTGGTTGGCTGGTGAATTTTAAAAAAAAATTTTCGGTTTGTGGGTAGTACGGTTGAATACTGCCTAGGTTTCTTCGTTGAATTTTTTGGGGTTGTATTCGCATTTTCCCAGTGAATATTCCTTGCCCATTTGCCGAGGCAGCAACGTTATCGTGTTCTATGCTTTTAATCATCAAATGTGCGAGCGTAGAGTAATTTGAAAAAGTATTTTCAAGTAAATGCCATACACAGCTCTCCAGAAACGTCGGCATTGTGTTCCCTTAAAGACAGCCCCCGCGATCAAAGTGGCTCGTGGTCGCCTTTGCTGTGCAAGTAGTCTAGCCTCCAAGCTAGAAGACTGTTCACCTTTCGCGACTCTATTGTGAGCGTGGAGGCTGCTATAGCCGCTCAAAGTGCTAGTTCTAACTCCTCCTCAGTCGGACCGCCTTTACTTGCTAGATGTTCTCCGACGGGAGGCCACTCACTTGTTCTTAGTTGGGGCGGCGGGCATTGCTAATGCCCCTGGATAATTCTGCTCTCCTTCATTACAGTTTACTCATTGGAGGTATATACATTCAATTCAACCCATTTCGCGAGGTGAAACGCGTAAAAAACACGAGTGACGCAATTTTCGTGATGCAAAACCACGACGCACAAAAGGTGCGCTACCGTAATCACAAATTCAGACACCGTGTTGATAAAATTCCTTTTTCCTTCCCAGAGTTTTTCTTCTGCGTTTCTTTTTGTATTCTTTTTTTGCACTGGATTGATATCACACTACTGCCGCAGATTGTTGAATAGGGCAAGATTTGTGAGCTAGGGGCTGCACAGAGACCGCAGGGAGGTGTAACTGTGAGGGAGCGATTTTGTTTATGTTGTTCTGGAGAACGCTTCTTGCCTGTTTTCTTCTTTGGGAGATTACTTATCAGCTGCTGTTTCATAATTGGAAAGCAGCTATCCATGAGACTTTTATCGCGGGAGCTGTCTTTAAGGTGCTATCTCCTGCCCCAGGAGCCAACAGGGGTCGAACTCGTGGTGGGAACGATTTTGGAGGCCACTGTCTTGGCGCAATAACCGCGAACTTCCTCACGGGGAACCCTCGAGGTGTTTTGGATTTAGGTCAGCCATCTAGAGATGAAGCGTCACAATGACGCTGGAGCTGAAACCTGATACAGGGGTGAAATCCCAATAGTGACCCTGTGAAGAACACCCGAAGCGGTCCTACTGCTGACTTGGTCTCGAAGATCGGACTGTGTAACGGTAAGTGGCAATTTTTATGACTGTGTGGTGGTCTAAATGGATCGAGGACTCCGGCAGAGAGTTAGGACGAGCAGCAATAAATGGTCAGGCTTAGAGAACGCGATCCCGCCAAAATGCGAGCCGATAAGACTGATTTAGCCTCACGTGGAGTTCAAGCGACGGACGCACCTCACCATCAATAGTCTCAAATTATTCAACTCTCTTACTGTTGCGCGCTACTGACCATTCACCACCCTATCCTTCTCGTCTCTTTCTCCATACCCAGTTATTCACTATCGCTTCATTTGCCTTCGTAGCGGCGTTTTGATATTTCCTCGTGCTACGCGTTATCGTTGCTGCTGATCGGGTGCAATTGCGTGCACAATGCGTGAGTTGTTAGTACCCTCGATGAGCGTTGAGGTCCACGGTTTCCTTCATAACTCAGATGTGTGATTGTGGAGTATTCCACTCTGAATCAGCTCTACTATGATAAAGCAGAAATTAATATTAAAACAAAAAACAAGAAATCAACCGAAGTTACCGAATGATGTAATAATAAAAAAAAACAAATAAAAAAAAATGTAGGAATAGTTGGATCAGAAGGGTATGAGGCGAACACGCCCTTCATGCTTTTGCAGTAATAGCATCTGATGTCCGATGTGATTAGGCATGAGAAGATGTATTATCACCTTTGGGGGAAAATGAATGAATTTGATAGAGGGTAATTTGATAACGAACCATATAAAAAAGCTAAGCCGGGTTATGCATCACTGGTGCATCTTCGGAATGCATATCACTTGTGTGCTCCTCTTAGCCCTCATCGTGGGCGCCACATCGGATGCCAAAGCATACTTCAGATGGAAACGAGCGGCTGCCATGAAGACTGCAGCACCTGCACCGAAAGCACCGAATCCCAAGAAAGAAGTCGCTACAGCACCTAAGCATGTGAAAGCAGCGGCACCAAAGCCATCACCGAAGCCCACGAAAGGGCGCTGTACACATTAACCTTCAGCCAATGAAATACTACCATGAGGTACCGAAAGACCTAGCTAGTTTAAGGTTCGTTTCACGGTTGCAATTCACTACGATTAGCAGCCTGCCTAACTTTCAGCAGACGCCGCACCGTCACCGAAGCCCACGAAAGGAGCCACTGCTACACATAAACCTCAGCAAGAAATACTACCATTGAAGCGAACCGCGAAGGCCAATTCGCTAAGCGATTCGTTTTCAGCGTTGTCAATTCACTAAAATGGCAGAGGTGCCCATCTTCTTGTAGACGCCGCGCCTGTCACCGAAGGGAAGCCGCTGGGCACCAGAAACCTCATAATAAAAAACAACCATTGGGCGGTTTGTTTTCACGGTGCCAGTTCATTAAAATCGGTTAGAGGTGCTCTGTATTCAGTAAAGCCCATATAGTACACCAAGACCACGAAAGGAGCGTGCAGCAGGGAGCCCAGAAACCTCAGGGTGGAAATACTACCATTAGGACGGTTTGTTTTCAGGTTGCCAGTTCTTCACTAAAATGGTAGAGGTGTCTGTATTTCAGAAAGCGCGCTAGCACCGGAGCCCACGAAAGGAGCCGCTGCAGTACCGAATCCTCAGGGGGAAGACCTGCCATTGGTGCATCCGTGGGATTCTTCTGAACTAGTCTCTTCAGGTTCGTTTTCCGCTTACCAATTCACTAAAGTGGTAGAGGTGTTTATATTTCAGCAGACGTGCCAGCACCAAAGCCCAGAAAAGGAACCGATGCAGTACCGAAACCTCTGGAAGCAGACGAATCGAAGGAAGTGCCTCCCGCAACGATCGAGGCACCGGAGTCTGAGGAAGAAATTGTATTACCAATGGTAGAGGAAGAATCATCTGTCCTCCCAGGTCCGTTCCATTTTCAGATTGCCAATTTACAAAAATGCTAGAAGTGTCTATATTTCAGATGACTTCCTGGACACGTTCGCTTATCTGCTTATCAGGAAAACTGCGAATCAGATTAGGGGTGACTCTCAACTCTACAGGGTAAGATGCAATCCGACAAGTGCTGCAACCCTGAAATGCATGTTGCTCTGTTTCTCGGGATGGATGAATCTACACTGCTAGAAAGGCCAAAACTTTCGAAAAGGGAGATAAGCTCCCTGATGGGTGAACCAATCGGAAAAAACTGGGATATTTCGAGTGATTCTCATACTCCGGGGCTCACTATCCCTCCAAAATGATATGTTACTACATAGGTCTTGGGGCGATGCAAGTGGCGTGCCCCTTCACGAGACAAATAGTGCCGAGTGTATTAGGCTGCGTTCATAGTTTGCGGCAGCGTCCACTTGCGTCCATCAGCAAACCCTAGCGTTCCGAGCGTCCGGCAACGACCAAGCAACTAGAAAAGTATAGATATTGATCTAGCGAACCGCAGCGACTAACAGCGTCTACGAGCGACCAGTAGCGTCTCGAGGACCTGGGAAGTATAGGTATCGATCAAATGTCTGCCAGCGTTTGCCAGCCAGGTCACGCCATCGTTGTGAAGATCACAACGGGGGGTCGTATTTGACCGCGAGTGAGGGGAGGGGGTCGTATTCGGTCGTCGTCGGAGGGACAGCCAAAGATCTGTACAACTACTATTTCCGACGGTTGAAATTAACCCTGACCACCTTCCCCCATTCGACGGAAAATTCTTGGCTGAAAAACTCGAAATCTAGGAAGTTAGGAAAATCTAGGAAAGTGATAGGTAACACGGGGAGGGGAGTCGTATTTAGGGATGGAACTAGGGGGTCGTATTTTTCAGGAAGGTATCTCTACCAGCAATCTGCTACCCTCCTATTTCCCCATACTCTACCAGCTGTCTGGTACCGTCGCTCGACTGTCCGCGACTCATTCTCCAAGGCATGCTGTTACAATCGCCTCCTCCAAAGGCAGTCTTGGCCAAAAGCTTGCATCAGAAGAACTTCGACATCTTGATCACGAGTGTGACGTCCGCTGATCTGAAACCGCCTACTGCCCGCTTTGTAGGGGACGGCAAGACAGGCCTATTTTGAAAGTGAACCGTGTAGCGCGGTCTCCAGACCGTTCCGGGCCAAGCAGTCTAGTGGGGCAGTTACAGAAACGTGGTGGAACTGGGTAGCACAACTTTCTAACAACATGCAATAGTGATCATCTCTCTGAAATGCTCAGCCTTAGCAGGGATAGGGATTACTATCTCGAAGGGAGAGGTCAGGCAGTGGAAACACGTCGCGCTGTCACGTGTACCGCTTTCTGCCATCCACGAGTGCTTGGCAACCATGTACGTGAGGATCTCGTGTTTAGTGCACTCCCTAAAACCTCACCTGTACCACCGCTAAATGAATTTTGGTAAAGAAAAAATGATCTGGGAGGAAATAAGCTACGAGGCTCATTCGTAGAGTTCAGGTCATCGTGTGACCCCCTCCTTATTATCAAACCTTATATCCGACAATGCCAACATCCTCTGACTCTGCTTTTTTGTTTACACTGAAGGGTTACCGCAGAGGCAAACGACCTCGGCCAAAGAAGCTAGCTCGAACTGGAACTTTAAATGTGGGTTCGCTTACCGGGCAGTCTAGAGCGGTTGCCACCTTATGGGGACGCAGGAATATTGCAAGCACCTTTGCCTTAGGAAAAACGCGCTGCGAAGAGGCCGAAGGCTTGGATGTCGGGGGAGAGCTCAAATCTTCTTCATGGGAGGAGAAACCAACTGGGACCATGTGACCCATAGCAGCAGAACCCCCTCAATGACTGCGTCTCCCTGCAGACAGTCTTCAGCGATCGGAATTCATGAAGTGTGAGAACAGGCAAAGGAATAGGGGTTACGGGCGTTCCGACCGTGTAAGCACCACAATCGATTGCCCATGATCCACGCGACCTAGCCACAGCCCACGACTCAGCAATCTGGTCTAGCACGTTCTTTGCGAAAAGATTTCAACCTAAGGATGACCTACAACAGTGGGGGAACAAATGAAAATCGACCACAGCTGGTGAGAAGATCGTCTCTCAAAACCGTTGAGGATATCAGGTAGTGTCTGGGGAAGAGCTGGGCCCTCAGCTTCAGGTCCTCATCCGCCTGGACTTTCCCAAGAAAGCGACTGTAAGAACAGAGCGGAGAATTCGGTGGTAGAAAATGCCCAAGGTGGTAAAGGATAGCTGCGGCCTGACAACCATGGAGGCTGGGCCTCCAGTGTGCGATTATTGAGGATCGTGAAGCAGAAGAAGGAAGAGCTGGCAAAAAACAAGGAGTCCAAAAAACTTCCCCTATAAGAGCTGCAAAGCGACTCGCTAAGGTAGCCCTCGTCGAAGATAAGAAAACGGAAATGGACGCCTTGTACGAGAAGCTGGTGAGCCTAGAGGAAGACAAGTTCGTCTTCCTCCTGGCTAAAGCCTCAAGACAACAACGAAGTCAGGGAGAGAATCTTCCCGCAATAACTGTCTCAAATATAGAGGTGATGGCAGGTGCCATCACTCCCTGGACGGAGGATGATGTCCGTCGAGAGTTGGGCAGAATTAAGGTTGCGAAAGCAGTGCGATGGAGTACCGATAGAGGCATGGAAGGGTTCTTTGGAGAGCGTGGGGTAAGATAGCTCACCCACTTCATGAACCACGTGATGACCGAAGGAAGAATGATGGATGCGTGGAGGAGCAGCACAATCGTCCCCATCTTCAAACAGGAGAGGCCCGACACGGAGTGCCCTTAAAGACACATGGTATGATCACACATAGTTTGGGTGTGCGTGACTGTCAGCCCCCCCCCCCCCCCCCCCCCCAGCTGTCGAAGCGTAGCGGTTTCCCGTCCTAACATGCGCAGGAATGGAGATACAGGACCGTGAACACGCTAATTCCTCCATGCTCCGCCCAATGCCTTTTGCGGCGCAGACTCCCGTTTATGCTAACAGCCGTCCGCGCGGCGCGTGTCGCGCGCAGCGCTCTTGACACCTATACCAAGTCATGTATTGCCGCTTCGGGTACAATGTGAAAGCAATTTCCTGATGCGGATAACATTTGAGGTGTTGCTCATGCTGCAAAGTCCGAATAGAAGGTGATGAAGATGACAAAGGCTAGAAATGAAGAACAACGAATGTAGAATGTAAAAAAAATGGAAAAATCAAGCAAATGCAAATTGATCAAAATCGCGTGTAAACTTCTGCAGTTCGGCGCGATTCCGGCTAAAATGCCATTGAAATACTTTAAACTGACGAGTGGGACCGCTTAGGCCGCTTTTTATTCCATGTTTTTATGAATGCGCGGCCTCGAGGAATGTTGGCAAAAGCCAGCACAGTTGCCTCATGTCATCATCTACGGTTCTTATTTTGCAGCACTCAACTGTTATCCGCATCAGAAAATTGCGTATTGCACTTGTGGGACGTTCAAAGACGCAATTACAGGAATTTCGCAAAGCGCCAACGGAGCGCCTGTGCGCGACAAACGCGACCGCGCGGACGGCTGTTAGCATAAGCGGAAGTCAGCGCTAGTAAAAAGCATTCGCAGAGCATGGAGGAGGGAACGAGCGTGTGTTCCACGGTCCTCTATCTCCATTCCTGTGCATGTTAGGACGGGGAAACCGCTACATTTCGACAGCTGAGGGACGCCGCAGCATCAAGTTGGCTCCCTATACCATTAAGCTGTACGAGCGGTCTGCGTAGACACAAAGCTGGCGCGGGAACTTGCCCCCACTTCGCAGGAGCAGTCCGGCTTCATGCGCAAAAGGTCCACCACTGATGCCACTTCATCGCTAGACAGGTGATGGGGAAGTACTGGGAGAAGCGGCAGCCCTGCTACCTAGCCTTCCCGGACTCGGGGAAATCACCTGCCCTCAAGGCCTGCACTCCGGACGAGCGTTCAAGAACCTAACACGTTCTGGAATACTACGATCAATCCACAGTAAAGGATATGTACGATGGGTCTTAACCTAAGGGCAGCCTCTACGGTCCCTTGCTGCTTAATAGCAGGAAACACCACGTCACGGGCCACACCAAAGACAGCCCTCAGCCCGTTTCTTTTCCAACTGACTGTGGATGTCATGGCAAAAGGTCTCGCTAAGGAGGCCTTCTGAAAACCATCCTCTACGCTGACGACATCGCCCTGATAGCGGACAGCAAGGAAGAACTCCAGGACAGGTGCAGCGGTGGCAGGATGTGCTTGCTGGAAGACTTTGGACTGAACGAAAAGAAAGACGAAATTCCTGAGACGCTCACGACAGAGTGGAGTGCAACCCATCGTAGACCGCCATGGCGAGAGCATCGAAAGGCGTCGAGGACTCCAGTACTTGGGGAGCGACCTAGCAGCCTGATGGCAGCGTGGACCAGGCGGTGAAAAGGCTCGATTCATTGCAGCCGATGAAAATGAAAGGCGAGTCCACAGCCATAATCTGCCGACTGCCGAGCCTCAGGATAGCTCAAGGCAGAAGCCAAGAAAGAACGGTTCTGAAGACAAATGACCCTGCAGACTGCTTGAGTTATCGTTCGATCGGCCTACTCTCGCACAGCATGAAAATTTCTGAGCGAATTGTTGATAATTGTGTTCGTGTTATCGTTCAGCTCTCTACCGATCAGTGTGGTTTCGTTACGGTTGTTGCAACGTCGATACCATTAGTGCCGCTCTACTCTAGCTGGAGAAACTTCGAGAAAGGTGAAGGCATGCTGCCTTTCCCGAAACTAGTTAGAATGCCTTTTGATTTCTCTTAGCGTGAGCTTAAATATGTACACCCTGCGCGAAACGCGTTCCCGTCAGAAGGCACAGTTCCTGTACTTCAGCTCAACGAGTCGCATGCGAAAATCAGTAGAAACTTGGGTGGATTCTCCATCACAGTCCGAGTGCACGGCTCGGCGTCTTCCCGCTTTTTTCTCGGCTGTCGTACTTATGCATCTCACGACTCTTACAGAAACGACTCCTGAACCATGACGCTGGCATGCATGCCCGCCCGTCGAGAATCTCGAGCAACAGGTGCAAGCATTGTCCGAGAGCCTGGTGAACTCAAGCTCAGGTTGAACGTCAATACAACCGAATACTTGGCATCGATACGTTCGAGTCTGACTCCTTTGTGATCAGTAATATGAGCTAACCCGTCATTTGCAACAAGACGATACCAGAGCGCCTCAAATCGGAACTATGTAGCCTTCAATCTGTGGCGTCGTACGGTGTTGAGTGCTGGTCTGCAACCAAGGAAGTTGAAGCCTCCTGGAGGGAAGAAAACATGGCGCTAGACGGCGGGCGTCACGCTGCTTTCGTGACGAAAAACGAAAGGTCCGAGTAGAACCTACAACGGATGCAATACGAGTACGTACCTCTTGCTGGGACCGTTATGTACCTCGCACCGCACGTAGGTTTAGTCTTAGCAGAATGTGCGCGGAAAGCGCGCGGACGCTACAACAAGGAATGTGTTACAACCAGGAGTGGCCAGACACTCTGCATGCGGACCTGACATCCCATCCCAGTGATGCATTTAGTCTGGAATAAGCCAACCCCATCACAGAGCGAGATAAGCGGTGAAGAAGCAGGGAACGTTCCTGTTTCACATCCTTAGGAGATTCCTACTGGCAAGAAGTGGAAGGGTAGTATTTGTTCGTCGTTCTGAAGGGGAGGTAGTAACCTGTCCTCAGGAACGTTTTTTTTTCGCGGGAGAAAACTTTCCTATTTGTCGATTTTTGCGGTTCTTCCCTTCTTCGTGGTTTTCCCCGTAGCTGGCGTCGCAGTCCAGAGTCACATACAACTATAAATTAGTCATTTGGTGGAGACCTCCGCGGGGGACGGAGACAGGGGATAGTACGAGAGAAGGAAATTTGGAAGGGGATGGGATGTATTTCGCAAAAATTCTTACCACCAACAAGACGTGCACTGCACTCTGAACCCAAGTCTCATTTCGTAAATCACACATAACTATGAACCTTAAGGAATCCTTCACTTCTTGTTCCCTTTAGAATGGAAATAAATTAGATTTTTTTAGTGTGAGGGGATAGAGTGTAAGGATCACTGGGAAGCTGTCGGACTCAACCATTTGGCACAGAAATGTGACGAATACTTCAGGAGCGATAACTGGGAACCAGGACGGACTGTAATAGATGTGAGTACGCGAGGCCTTCGACTGGGCCATATCTGCTAGTTATCTTCTCCCTTTTTCTGCCGATGAACTTTTTCTTTGGATGGTATTAAGAGTTGGTTTGTTTCAGATGTACAATATTCTCATGCATTTAAAAGATCCTCGGTATACAAATCGAAAAGTGTTAAACGAGTGAGTAATCACTTTCATATAGAAACTGCGTTAAAATACAAACAAGCTGACTTTATCTTGAGTATACTGGTATATTTGCAGGATCGTCAACAATTGGTATCACACAACCGAGCATGGAAAAAGGGATCTGCGTGACGGCTTCCTTGCCTTCTATGTGCTCCGCTCCGCATTGGAGGATCCAGAGAAAGCATATCGCTTCATTGTGTGAACCAATGCAAAATAAA
>MU940006.1:0-31568 GCA_036418165.1 Cooperia oncophora
TAATCGATGTCACCATCAGGTACACTCCACATCCTGAACATAGAGAGGGCGTGGCAGCGTACTACCTTTGAGCGTAGGCACGGCTTCGCTTGTAGTGGCATCTTGCCATTTTGGGACAAGTGTAAGCATGTTTCTATTGACAATAAGACAGAATAACATCCGCTCCAAATGGAAGTGCCGCCACAAAAACGCATCCTGCACCGAAGTGTAAGGTTACGCCCTCTCCGTATTCGGGGTATGGAACAGGAACACACAACGACGTTTGCAACGACAATCATTTTGCGGTCACTTGCTCACGAAACTGTAGAAATATACATCAAGTCTGACAAATTCACTGCCTGCTCAAAACTTGTTACGTTCTCTTGTCGTGAGGGGAAACTACCAGCTTACCAGGAGCTTTGATCTTGGGTGCAGGTGAAGTTTGGTTTTGGCTCCTCAAGGAAGGTCACTGCCCAATTAAATAAGATTAGCTACTAGGCAAAACTTATACCGAAATGGACGCGCGGATCAGTGATGCGGAAGGCAATTTCTGATCATATTAGCACGGCGATAAATCTCTTGGGTTTTTGTAAAAACATCTGTTAAATTGAATGTTTGGGTAAAATATGGTATGTTGCGGTCCTGCTAATGTGTCCTATAGCTGCGCTCGCAGCAAATGTTGGTTCGTACAAGGGGACGGCTGAGTTTGGCCCGGCGCCAGTCTGTTCTCTTGAAGAGTTCAAGCGACAAGAAGTGGTGGAAAATGAGCTGGCGTCGTACCACACCCAGCCCCCGACCTGATACGCCCCAGCATCGATTTTATTTACTTATTTTTGACACTTCAGTCAACAATAACCAGAGTAGTTTGTGCGTCAATTGTGCATCTGAGCAGCCGTTACTACGAAGGAAAAGTTACCATACTTTGTAGGACACGCTACAAGGCATTCAAAATGTTTTTAAACACGACTGCGCCTTCAGAATTTTTCTCACACGCAGGTTTTCCAATAGGATTTTTAGAACATTGCAAATAGCATAAACTTACACAGAGAAAAATATAAACAAAATAAATGCGAAGAAGAAAGCCAAAACCGTCGCAGCGTCGGGAGGGGGGGGAGAGGGGAGAAGGTGCGCCCGGCGTTCGCGGGCACGCCGTATACAGTTGGCATCGTCCCAACTAGTAGGTGCGGCTTGAAGAGCGATGGAATAAACTCACCAGTTTACAATTCTGCTTTTGGTTGGTCCGAAATCTATTGCTAACTCATCACTATTGGTAGCAAAGGCACCCGGGGACGGTCATTCTGTCCCTTCCAACACCGCCCCGACTGATTGAGGCGATATCAACTATATAGTAAAAAGGTACGATATTATGCACAATCATCACGAGTTACTGAGAAGAAACCTAGCCAGTTCAAAATTGCAGAGGCACATGGTTGTGGAACAATTACGCCCAAAATCATCGCGAGGTCAGTTTCAAATTACAGTAGAAGACCAGGGAGGCCCAAGAGGAGTGCAAAAATGAACCCTTGTTCAATTTTGAATCAGCAATGAGCACGATTGCCTTGAAAGCATTGTCTAAGAAGTGACCGAAAAGTAACTGCTGTCTTGATTGCCAAACGCAAATGACAGCGCGCACTGATAGCGCCGCAAGGCGAAAACAGTTGTCATCACTTTCGACCGATGTTTGCTTGAAACGGTCGGAGATCGACCCGAATGGGTTGGGTGGCACCAGCTTATCAGAGAGCACGAACGATATGTCCTATCTAATCAGCTAAGAAGTTAACTTGTTAGTCAGACATTGTCGGTATCCTTTCCTGCGGGTACTCCGAAACCGTAAAAGGTTTATCGGGCTGAGTTTGATACGATCAGTGGTTCGGCCTTGCCATCATGTTTACCATAAAACCTTTCGTCACTTGAAGAGAGGACGACGTTAGGCTGGTTAAAAGCTGTTGGCACGATGAATTCGTGAAGACGAGCAGGATTAATATTAGGTTGTCCGGAAAGTTCTCAGCGTTTTGAGTGTTTCACTTCAAACGATCATAACTTTCCTTAATACTCATCGGATTTAATCGAAATAGGCACCGTTCGAATCAGCACACTTTTGCCAATGTGACACCATTCGATAAATCCCATCAAAGAAAAAACTGGGTGGTAGAGAATCCACGAAGTCCATGTAGGCCTTTTTTGCCTGGTCCTGATTGATGAAGGGTTCCCCAGCAAGGAAGAACTGAAAATGTTTGAAAAGGTGATAGTCGGCTGTTTAAAGGTCTGGAGAATATGGCGGATGAGGTAGAACTTCGACCCCCAATTCGTAGTTTATGGATAGCGATTGTGAAACGTGTGTTCTCCCGCAAAAGAATCGGACCCTTTCTGTTGACAAGTGCTATCTGCAGCTGACGCAATTTTCGGTACATTTCGTCGATTTCTTCACAGAAGGACTCTGCTGTGATGGTTTGGTCTTGTGACAAAAAGATATAGTGGATCACACCAGCCGATGACCACCACACTGTGACCATAACCTTTTTTTGGTGAAGATTCGGCTTTGGAAATTGCCTCGGTGGTTCGTCGGCGTCCAACTACTGTCCGTAACGTCTCCTGTTATCACACATGATCCACTTTTCATCACACGTGACAATGTTCCAAAAACGGGTAGTTTCTGTTGCGCAAAAGCAGTGAAGAAGAAACCTCAGAGCACGCTACCATTTCTGCCGGTCACTCAATTGTTGGGACCCTCTATCGAGTTTTATCCGCCGTTTCAAGTGCGATTCCAGACCATCTGCAAACATGGATTTGCCAAGCCTGGCTTCTTCTGCAATCTCTCGGAATTCGTTTTGTGCTGCGGTCAGCCCTCCACAAACGTCTTCAAATCCTCGCTCAGGTATGGCTTGTAGGTCGACGCTATGAGGTCATCTCAGCGGGTGAATCTCCAAACGACTTTTGTCGAACCTTACCCACGGTTTCCTCTAGGACTATCAGGCCCCACACCTGGTTAATTTGTTGAGCTGTCTCGATTGCGGATTGACCCAATTTATAGTCGAAGAAAAAAATCGTCCGAAGTTGCTCTTTTGACATGCTTTAAAAAGTCTTGGGAAAAGAGGGTTTATGAAGCAATGGTGAAACGGCAATTATACCACCAGATAGCGCAAAGAATTCTCTTTAGGATCACTATGACACGCAGGAGAATGAGTTTTTTACATCAGCATATGAATGTACTAAAAAATGGTAACCACAAAGCGTTGAGAACTTTGGACAACCTAAATATGTCCTGGCAGAATAGAATTCCGCGCTCCTGAGCAGGCGTTGCGTAACGCCTTTTTTCAAAGAATGTACCTCAGATTCACACCATATACTATGCCACATTTTGATCCATGATCCAGGATATTCCCCGGAAGCGTTCGCACGTGGATACACCGACCCCTAGATTAGCCTGACACATTCGCGTATGGGAGAAAAGTCCCGCGGCCGGCCGGCAGCAGGTCAAACACGCTTGAAAAGGTCTTGTAGGCTGAGAATCTGTCTCGAAAGCGTTAGTTTTTTAGTTTGACTTCTTGAACGCAAACATAAGAGTTGCTCAGCGCAGAAACTCCTTTTAAAGGCAATTCCCGCGACCACAGTTCATAGGTAATACAGTTCAAAAATAGAATTGCCGTGTGTTTGTTGACTTATTGAAGAAGAAGGAACCACGAAAAAGCGCCCGCAATAAGACCCTCTTTATTTCAATTGATCATGATCCCGGACGAGCCCAAGGTGGTCAAGATCGATTGCATTGGATTGCAAAAGGGGCGATACATGACACTGATAAGAGACGAGAGAGGCCAGAAAATGATGGGCAAGAGAGAACCAAGGCAGTAATGCCACACGACGACGCGTCACTCGCGAGCCGTGATGGGCCCTAGGCGCCAAATGGGGCCTAAAACATGAGCGCCATGCTTCATGCTTACTGCTTTTTCAACTGTTCAAAAGCTAGCATATCTTCTCTACTCTTGCCCGGGTTGAACCAATCACTACCGTTTATGAGGTCGTACTCCTTAGTTTTATCGCCGGAACGTGCCTTTAAAGTGGCTCTGGTGCGGTCTCTGGAGCCAAAATTAGCCGCGTGACCTGCGCTGTAACTGTCGTGTAGTGCTTTTGCTTCCATGCGGATGCGATATTGTGTTCAGGAGGTCCCAGTGTACCTTGGCTTGAGTTGCAGAGTCAAGCCATAATCTACGTAAAGGCAGATCTCATGTAGTGTGAATTTAGCAGAGTGGAGCAGTAAAGAGTAAATAGTGATAGTGATATGCTATAAGATATTTAACCTGCTTTCCTTCCTCCTCAATCAGGGGACGGCATGTCGAAGAATCCTTTCAGAGGAGTTGTAAGCCGTAGGCAATCGGTCTAGGAAGGGACAAAGAGAGGTGTTACTGCTCGTCACGTCATGTCTAGCCGTGGCTAGTGAGTTTTCCGAGCTGCGATAAATTTTCGGGTTTCTGATTTTCTTGGTTGGTTTTTGGTTTTTTCTTTTTTTCCCGTTTCATGTGCCCTGTGTGCCGCCTTAATTGGATGCGTTGCAAAAGTGCTATACAACCACTGATACTGATAGTTGACGTTGATAAGTGACTGGCCCCTTTGATACACTCGGAATCCCTGAGATGAGGTAGGCGTGGCTGCGTACTTCAACGAAACATCGTGGTGGCTCTGCTTTTGGATCTCTGTCCAACAAAGAACATGATGGCGGTTGTCTCAAATTTAAATATCCCACGAGTAACCAGTTATGTGCCATGTTTGAGTGCCACGCCTACCCCGTCTCAGGGATAAGGAGTATAAATGACTGGCCTTTCCCCCCCCCCTTCCTTCCTCCCTCCCTTCTCGTAGGCGCCAACCTTTCTTAAGAAAAATCGGATAAAGCTGTTGGAAGCTGTTGAATTCAGGAAGATTTTAGATAGAAAGGTCGTACTAGAGGAGGAACTATGGTGGGAGGGGGGGGGGGAATTACGGCCGTCGTCTCACACACCGCGATGTCTCACTCCTCTTCACCCTTATAGGTACAGCATTATTCACAAAACAACTAAAACGGCAGAAACTCGAAACTTTTAGATAATTTATTTCCAAAGATCCGCCTTCACTCTGTACGGATAATACGACTCCCCCAAGGATTGTTTGAACATGTTGCTAACTTTCCCAGCTGAGGACTAAGAAATTAATCCTACGTGTAGTCGCAATCTATGACTCTCACAGATGGTAGCAATTTGCACGTGACCGCTGCTTTCGTTTAACGGGTATTTAATGGCTTAAGCCAAAGCAGTTTGCAGAGAGCGCGGAATGGTGAGGTTGGCACTGTAAGTTTGAACCATGCAAAATCCAAAGAATCAATCCAGCTCTATGGAAGCTGCCACGAGTATTACGCAGAGCAGCTCTTTCTACGACGCGAGTTACCACAATTTTTTCTGCAATCAAGCCGCTGGCGTTTCACTATCTGTCGCACATATTCCAGAAGAATCTGCTGAATCACAAAACTCTGGCGAGATGGTCAGTTCACTGATCAGGCCAGCCCGTGTTAGGCATAGCTGCGATAAATGCGATACTTTGCTCCAGAAATTAGTGCAGGATGGCTATATGTGGGAAAGTGAAGCGAAGTCAAACGCCGAAAACCCTGCAAAAAACGCATTTGTCCTGCACGCACAACGGACGCGCTTTTTGGAGACGAGTGGCCTTTTTGCGCCATCCGTGCCACAACCGCTTCGGTAGATACGCTGCAGGTATGTATTCCTACATGCAAGTAGCAACGCTCCATGTCAGTTGTACTACATAAATGGAGCGATAAGAGTAGTAGTGTCGATGTGACGGCACGGCCATTTGTGGGCGGGCGGTTACGGTGGGTGTCTGGGTCGGCATGCTGCACCTTAAAGCGCCATAACGGCGCCTTAGGTTGGTAAAGGCGCCACGCAGCGCCCACTGAAGGGCACAATATTCTTGGCCCGGGCATATTGACCCTGCACGCCATGTCTACTTATCGTGCCATTTGCTTTTAAGCCGCAAAAGCCGTGTAAAAGCCGAGTTGTGTCAACACTTCAACACTGGTTCCAACATACACTACGAAGAGAGCCACGCACGATGCCAAGACTTATAGAAAGTCGATCATGGATGAAAGCTGACATATTTTGCCGAAAACAAGTAATAATATGCAGTAACATTTCATTACGAATTACACATAAGCGTTAGTATGGGATAACTTCAAGCTCCCTGTTGAAGAACCCGCCGTGATGACTTTTGTTCAGATTCGAGAAAGACTTGACAAGATCTGCCACGGATTGGTCAGTCTGAATGAAATTGGAAATAGTAGGTGGAGAGCGAACGGATGGTGTTTGAGTTAATGAAATGCTCACTGTTATTTGGGCATCTGACCCTCCCATTTCCGTCTGTACCCAACCAGGACAGAAAGACGCGATAAGAATATGATCCGATTCCAGATCGATCGCCATCGTCTTCATCAGAGAGTTCAGTGCAGTCTGGAAGAATTGGTAAGTTAGGAAATTCATGGGAACAAGTACGTATGAGAACTAATTACCTTGCTAACATTGTAGGCCAGCACTTGCTTCTCTCCTGAGCCCATTGTATTACTAGCGATCGAACCAAGGGTGGATGAAATGTTGATGATTGCCGATCGATCCACTGATAACTCGTCCGAAGTTCCATGCTTAGCAGCTTTACACAAAAGCGGTAGGAATACCTATGACTGATGGACTTTCAGGCATGATTAGGGTGATGTCGGTAAGGCAAGCATGAACCTGAGTTAGTACAGCGACGCTTGCCGTGTTGATATTGAAGTTCTTGATAAGATCAGCTCGATTCGGTTCCTGTTTCGTGCGGTATTTCAATAAGACACCTGCGTTATTGACAAGTACGGTCAGTCCTTGTTCCCCAACAATCTTTTCTACCTGAATTTCGGTACTTTTCAAAATCCTTCCCAAGCGCTAACTCGTGATGGAACTAGACTACAGCACTGCTGCACATGAGAATCGTAGCCTAAGATATTCAGATTTTCAGAGATATTCTTAACTTCTCGGGCTCCCACGAACTTCACTTCTTGGAGCTCCCATGCCACTTTTTACATTTGCACTTCTTACAGAACTACATTCCATATCGCTAAGTTGAGGAGGCGTGGCCACGCAGTTGGTTCGAGGATGGAGGAGCCGCGTTTTCCCGTTGGATATGGTCGTTTTGACGGAGAGTAGGGGGTGCAGTGGTGTAGTGGCAAGTGGCACGCCTCACACGCACATTTCCTAGGGGTCGAGTTCTCCGCCACTGGCTCCCGCCCAGCCATAGCGGTTTTGGAAGAATAAAACACTGGACTTGCACATTGACTGGCCCCTGCAAGTCATTGTGTGGGTCACATCACATTCATAAGCTGCTGCGATTCTGAATAGGAGTAGAATGCGTGTCGTATCCCAGAAGGATTGATAAACGGCGGAGATACTATCCTATCTTTTAATTGGCGTTTTGGGACCATTTTTATGATGCCTTTGTCGAACGCGAAACAAATAGTTCCTAGCAATATTTAGTTAAATTTATCCCACAAGAAACATCCGCTATCCCAAGCAAATGTTGCATTGCCGCGAGCATTTTGATGAAGTGCGATAGCCAGCCTATCCTATGTAAGACACGCACAGGATTACGGCGCAAGCTGTTTGATCGCTAGCCGATTGTCACCTTCCGCCTTCGAAACGACAGCCACTACGGAACGTGTAGCATCGTAAAAATCGGCCGCGAAGCAATCAGAGGGCACCTGTGAGGGAGGTGCAGTAGTTGTGAGTTCCCGCCCATTGATCATACGCGGAATGCGAATTTCTTCGCAAAAGGGAATTTTACCTCAGCGTACGCCTTCTTTATAGAATCATCGCAAGTCACGTCGAGCTTCACAATGCTCAGTCGGCTGTCATTGATCTCCTTGAGCTTCTATAAAAAGGATTTTGTAAGTAATAAAGCAATACTGTAAGTAAACCTCTCTCCCATCTGGAAGATAGTGCGCACCAGCACTTCAGTCTTTGTCGCTGCTGAGGCCGGGGCGTGCCAGGCTGGGGGTGGGTTTGACACGACGTCAGCCTATTTTCCACCATTCGTTGTCGCTTGCCTGCTTCAACATTTGGTAAAGGACAGGTCAGCACAGCACAAAATGCGGCCCCCTGACACACCCCAGCATCCACAGCGAACAAGACTATACTCACAGTGGCGTTTTCTGGATCGCGTGCGGTGGCGATGACATGGCGAATTTCCTTGTTCTTCAGGAATTCCTTCACAAGGCCATATCCAATGCCACGATTAGCCCCTGTCACCATCACAGAATGCGGAGCCATGATTAATCGTCTTGTAAATAACAATCGATTTTATCTTCAGGTACGTTCCATATCTCGCAGAAAGAGAGGGCGTGGCTGCGTACTTCATTCGAAGGTGGAAACGGCTGCGCTTTTGATGGCATATTGCCGTTTTGTGCAGTTGTAATCATGTACTTGCCAATAATGAGGCAGGATGACAGCCGCTGCAAATAAAAATGTCCACGGAAAGACGCATCCGGAACTGTTCATTTGGAGTATGCAGCCACGCCCTCTCTGAACTTCGGGATATGGGGTGTAAAACATGCAATGTATGACGTGCATCTATACTTGCAATAGAAATTCATTCTGCAACGAACGACATAAAGATGCAGAAATGGAGCATTAAAAGTTACTAATTTACGGCTTGCGCATCGATGGTTCCTGCCGCTGGTCGTGACGTTTTCACTTCAGGAACTTTAAGTTTTTTTTGCGCATAATGGGCTTCGGTTTGGACCATCGACCGCCAACAAAGTTCAGTTCTAATTGACAATAACTACTCAGTGATAATGATACTGAAATGGAGGAGCGGGCGATTGATGCGGAAGGCAATTTCCTATCGTATTAAGACAGCGATAAATCTGAAGACATCTGTTAAATTAAATGTTGGGTGAAATATTAGAAGTTCCGTTTCTGTCATGTTTTCTGCAGCCTTTTTGCTGCAGACGTTATGGCGCGTAAGGAGGGCTGGGTTTGGCGCGACGCCAGCCTGCTATCGGCCACTTGTTAAACCAGGCAAGCGGCAACGAGTGGTGGGAGATCGGCTAGCGCTGCACTAAATACAGCCTCTGAAATGCAAGAACAAGCAGAAAAATGCAAGGCTCGGGGGGGGGGGCTGGCGTGCGAAGACGCGCTCTTCACACGGATACGCCTTATGAATTGATATCGTCGCAATAAGTTGGGGCGGTTTTGGAAGCGATGGAATGAGACCCTCCCCGTTTACATGACTGGTTGTTTTCTTCCTGAATCGATCGCTAAACAATCGCTATTGGTAGAAAGGGTAGCCGCAGACATGGTCCGCCCGAGATTTCGACTATCTCTCAGAAAACATTTGAGATGGGGGCAAGTCGTCGTGGAACAATTCAGTTCAGAAGCGTGGGGAGGTCAATTGTGGATTACGGCAGAGGAGCAGGTAAGGGTATTCAAGATGAGTGGAGGAAATAAATGATGCAGATAATGGAATGACCGGAAAATACCTGCTGCCTCAGAAGCTAAACGAAAATGGTTGCGAGCACTCAAAGTGTCGCAGGGGCGCAGCCGTTTGTCACCACCTCAGCCAGTGTTTCCTTGAAAAAGGCGGTCGAAGATCGACCCGAACTTCGAGTTCGGCGGCACCAGCTAAGTGATCGAAGATCGATCTGAACTCGAGTTCCATGGCACCAGCTAGGTGATCGAAGATCGATTTGAACTTTGAGTCGATGGCACCAGCTTATCAGCGGAAGCAAACGCCGGATATATCTTATCTAATCAAAAGAGAAGCTAAATTTTTATTTTGTCGGTATCATTTTGTGCGGGTTTTTCCAAATGGTAGAAGAATTATTGGGCCGAGTTCAATAGGATCACTGGTTTGGCCTTGCAATCATGGTAGCAAGAAACCTTTTGTATCAGTTGCAGAAATGACTACAGGGAGCCGAAACGTAGGGTTGACCGTATAGCAAGCGTTACCACACAGGTCCCCCCCCCCCAAAAAAAAAAGAAGCCGCTTTGGCGTGAAACACTACTCACCCTTTACTGCGCCTTTCTCCGGCCTTCATGTCATAGTTTGAGCCTAATTTTTTGTACGAAACAAACTTTCCTAGAGCATTTGATCGAGGGTTTGACCAACTGAGCATGCTACCACACATGCCGCGAAAACTTCTGCTGGGTATCGAAATGCCCAGGGGCCAGGACACCTGAAAACACCTAAGGTGGTGAGAACTTGTCTCAGAGAGCAGTTTGACTTCCTGAATGCGAACATCACATTCGATTGGATGGAAAGTCTCTACGCTTCCGTATGGCCTCAGGAGCCTTAGACTAACTGGCCGTGAAAAGCAGATTCTGTGGTACCGGTGACAGCGCTTCCGCTTCAAGCGAATTATTCGTGCTCATGGGTCAAAGCTCTCACCCCGACGGATTCAATGCAAGGCCCAGAAAAATTTGGTCAACTAGCATGAATCTCCGAATAGTGGATCTCTTGAAGAGGCAAATAGCCTTACTGTGATATATTGAACAGATATTTGACTTTGAGCTCTTAAAGCTCATTAAAATAGCAGCCTTCATCAAAGAAAAACGAAATATTGGAAAAAGAGAACAACTACAGATAATCAGTCAGACAGCAATCGTTGAGAGGGATCTCATTAAGATCATCGTACTTGTACTAGCGCTCGTACTTGTCCCACTGGGTGTCGTATTTGGACGTATCAGTGACTTTTCCAATCACGAATAAAGTAATCTGGTTTTTAATTCCTCCTGATTTTTCCCAGTTTCATATACGCTGTAATGCGCTCTAACAGCAGCGGCACAGAAAGAATACAACTACGTTACTGATAGTTGACTTTGAGCCAGTTGCCTAGAGACCCGGCCTCCCCATTTACCCCTCGTCATTAGACTTTTTTCCTGGAAAAGTTGAAAAAAATTTGTTGGAAATGGGCAAAGTTAGTAGGAAATTGGAATCTGGATGATAATAGGTAGAATGGGGAAGGAAAAGTCGCACTAGAGGAAGAAGCTTTGAGGAGCTTCTCCTACTGAAATACCATTTTCACATCATGGCCAACAGTATCCTTTCAACTCTAATAAACACTGTACTCAAACTATCGAATGGCAGAATTCCAAGACTTTCGAAGAGTTAACTTTTTCGACAGCGGCCTTCACTCTGGGCCATAATAGCATGACTGTCCCAGAAGGACTTGTTTTGAAACATGAGCTACTTTCCCACTAGGGGGGGGGGCAATTATCTAGTCTGTAGTCCAATGCTATTACCCTTCATGGGCTACCGGTCAGCTTGCTTCTGTGCTCAAAAGTTATATCATCCAGAAGCCTCTATTATTTTTTGTTATGATTATTTATTTGCCTAGACGCTTATAATTTCCTAGGTCGAAGAGGAAATCGAATTTCTAGCAATTCAAAACGTCACAGCGATCAAAATAGCACAGCGCACTTCGGCTTGGAAGGGAGGGGGAAGAAGCATTTAGCTTTCGCTACATCCCATCGTCCGTAATCTGTAGAGCCATGAAAGGTACGCATGAAATTTAATAGAAGCACCACGAATTGTCAGGTTCTTGTAAAGAATACCTGTCTAGCAGAACGAACGAAGCGAAGCAGCGAAAGTGCAAAATGCCCCCTTCAACCCGAACTGCGCCCAACAGGCTTATAGGATCACCACTTTGTCAGCCGCACTTCGCGTTCCAGCGATTGTCAGTCCTATCTTTTTTCGTGGTATTATCGCTTTCGCTGCGGAATTTGGGTTAGTTGGCGCGATTACAAATTAGGATTTATCTCTGTTAATCAACTAGGCAATAAACTGATGTTGAAAACGGATTGAAAACGAGACATCATTCGCTTGGATCGTCCGACGTACTTCTAGGCCTTCTTTTAGCTTTTAATACTGGACTGGCAAGGAATCGCGGGGGTTCCTTTTACGATTACGACTTAGACGACTCGGGACAGACTCGTAAAGCGTTTGATTCCGGGTTTGGTGTATTTTGGGTTGCTACACTTCGAACATAAGCATTGCTGGACACTGAAAGCCACTTCCTTGATTTCTTGTATGTTTACGTTTTATTTACTTGGAGGCAATGGCGCGATGGCTACGGGGGGGGGGGGGAAGGGCGGTTTCCGAAGAACGTCACTTGTGGAAGAGCTGGCTGGGTGTGGCCCAAATGCCCTCACGCAACCATTCAACCAAAAGTTGGCAGCAACCCCCACCGCCCTCTTTCCCCCCGAACCCCAGCCATCATACCACTGCCTTTAATCTTGGTCCCTCACGTCTTGCCTTTGAAAAAAACTGTAAGCTCACCTGCGTGCGGATCCTCGTCGTTGCTTTCGCGGGACAGTGTGTCGTGGGACAGCGTGTGAGCTGCAGTAGCATGTCATTTCCTTCAGTCAAAAGTCCTCGGGGAGGGGGTTGGAGAGTGCCATACTCGCCCACAATGTCCATACTCCCTCGTTGCTGCCACCGCAGCCATTACACGCCTGACCATTAGCCAAACTTGCAACTCGTCCGCCTTCTCTCACTTCTGGTGTTCTCTTCTTCTGAGTGCATGTTCGCTGGCGACCTGTGCATCTCTGCAAGTGGTTTACACAATTGAAGGAATAGCGCCGGGCGATTCACTGAGGTCTGTTGGAGCTATTGAACCCCTCCTAAACGAGGCCAATCTCACCAACACTCGAGTTGGTCATACACACTCCTAGAGTTTGCGGCTTTTCCTTTCAGTTTAGAGTAGAGGTCCTCACTTGACCACTGTAATTCTGCTTCCGCTCAAGGAGTCCTTTATGCGCCTCCAAGGTTGTCAAATACTTAATTTTATAGAGGCAAACTGTTTAACAGTCTGTTTATCCTGCTCCTTGCTGTATGTGGGGTAAATGGGTAAGCAGCTGCAGTAGCGCGCCCCTTCTTCTGGTTGAAAGTATTCGGAACGGACTGGAGGGAAGAAGCAATACCGGGCGGCAGAATCTGTTCCCAAATTGGGCTACGCAAGCGCCAGTCCACTTGGCTAACTACAGCCTACCTTGTTACTTGTCTGCGCCCTCTCCCTTCTGATCAATCTCTTCTCCTGTATGCGTGTTTCGCTGTGGGACCTTGCTAGCAGTCCGAAAGCTGCACATTGCGCGGGCGGAGTATGGAAAGAGCGGAGTATCATTACCCCTCCAAAACCATTCCCGTGTATTTTTAGCCACGGAGGTAAACCTCACTGTTGCAGCTGGGACCCAATCACTTCGCCATAAGGAACGACCTTTTATGGAGTCGGGCTCAAAATTGGTTTCTGAAATTTGTTGAAATTTGGTCACGCTGTCATTGCAGAGTCTAGAATACCTTCCCAAGGCTTCTACGATTCCTGGCATGTACCGGAGGCATGGCGTATCCTGAAAGCGACCACGAAGACATAGTAATTTTTTTCTCCCCGCTTCTTCGCCATCTTTCAACGAATTGATGGCCTGTGGTCGTTCAATTTCGCCGCCCCACATGACTCGGTGAAACGCTTTCATCGCTGAACACTTTTGCACCGACATTAATAAAACCTCACTTACTATCGGTCATTATCACCCGCGCGAAAACCCGTGCCGCTGCAGATATACGAACGCTCTCGACACAATCGCGCGAAATTGGGTTAGTAGAATGAAGAGACCGTCGTCCACTTCCAACTGATAATCTCTCAAGTGTTATCATTATCAGACCGTCATCTAACGCCACGAATTTTCACTTGAATACTTCTTACATTGCCAGGGACATTACTTCAAAGTACCGTTTAGAGTACCATCTCGAATAACGTTTCATTTAAATCTTTTTTACAGTCCGAGGCACTGCTTTGTTGTCACTAGCAACAAATTTTCCGAAGCAGAAACAACTCGCTTTGGCGCAGTTCGAGCCAGATGGTGGGGGGGGGGGCATTTTCTTGGTTCGCTGGTTTCTCCCATCAGTTCCTGTTAGCTTACACGTTTTGCTTTGGTGAGACCTGCAAGTGTCTTGTCTTGTCTTGTCAAGCGTGAACGCAGCCTGCGCTATGGCATAACTTTACAAAGTTTCACAAGTTTCCCTAAAGGCAATTCCCGCGGTCAAGTTCAACAGGTAGCAGGTGCTCAGTCATGAGCCAGTAGCCCATCAAAACTCACCTGTAGAGAAAGAAGCGAAAAAAAAACTGGGGAACACCCTGAGCACAGACCCCCCCCCCTAGCAGACTCGACTTCTCGGGAGGTGTTATCAATAAGGTACAAGCTCAATCAATAGGATTCCAAGTGCACCGAATTCCTGGCAAGAGCATAGGGAATTGTCCTACGACGCTCCAGTCAACGCTATGTGCACACGCAATTTCGCTCGTAAGCCGTTGTCTTGCAGAGTTACAGTACACGGTTGCACCGGTTGCAAAACTAGCGCGCGTATCCTGCTCTGTTATCTTCCGTCATATAATGTGAAGAGTGGTATATTATTTCGGAAGTGCGGGGAGCAACGATGGCCAAAATACACAGAAGGCATATACCTGATCACCTTGAATCGCGCGATAGTGTTCAAATGCCCCTACCAAGCCACGCACCGTGCACCTCCCTTTTGCATTTGTTTGTGACTTTTCCTGACTTTGTTACCAGTTTGAGTGTGGCACTCTATTCTTTGAGATCTCAGTGAAATGCAAGTCATACTCAGCGGGAAGGGAGACACTCAGCTAGTGCGATACTCAGATCGAATCCCTTCCATGTCAATCAAACTCTGCATCATCTCTCTTCCACACTTTTCAGACTTATCAGATGGCACCTAGCTTTTTGAGGTCGATATACTCATTATTCCAACATCAGCCGGCTCCCACACGTAAATCGCACAGCATCGGAGACCTAACTGGGCATGAACAGTTAATTCCTTGGGGATCCCAACGGGGAGGGTCAAGAGTTGGCCGCTGAAAAAGAGGGAGGGGTCATTTTTGCACTTGAGGAAAAAGTTTTTAGATGCTGAGCCTTCTGAGCTTTCCCTGCTTCATGTATACTGCATAAGCATTTCCCCCTACCAATCGAAGCTACGTTTCAGGGGAAATGGGGAACTTTCGGAAAATTCTGGAAAAGTAGTACTAAGCTGGGAGAATTTCACAAGATGGTAGGTGGGATAGGAGGGGTCGGTCGTGTCAAAGTAGGAAATTTCCGGCGTCGGGAGTGGTGGTGTGCATGTTTTGAAAAAAATTTCACCCAAACGGCGACGTGCCCTGTATAGGTGCATCCAAGAGGTGGGTGCGCCACGCATTTGACTTTTGATCCAAATCGCGTTCATTAACGCTGACCTTTTCATCATTCTAGTCGGTCATGAACTTCTAAGATGAAATTTCTCCGAGTTCTTCTGCAACTCATTATCTCATATGATACATCCAAATGCCAGCTGGCCTTTAACTAAGCCCTTATATCGAAAGTGTTATTTACGCCGACCCTCTAAGCCTTAATCCAGTTGATTCATCACCTTTAGATAATTACATTGACATTAATCTCTACTTACGCTTACGGTAGATGCTCTAATATCTTCTTTCTGACTTTTTCTGGCTCGCTCTTCTTCCTAATACCGCTTCCTTATCATTCGTAATCTTTTGTTAATGAGGAAGTAAATTTGAACAATTTAGTGAACTAATGGATTTTGCTTCAATTTCACTAGAAAAGGACCAGTTATCGTCATTTCTGTTCTTGAAATCGCGATTCGGAAAGGAACTGTGACCTGGGTTGGATTATGGTGAATGGTGGAAAGTTGTTGTTTACCAGTATAGTTCATACAATACGTCAGTTCTTCATTTCTCACGTCAACTTGCGTCAGCGCTAGGACAGTCTGCACTTTGACTGGAAAGGGCTCTCGCCTAACCCCCCCACCACCACCTCTGCTCTCAAAAACGGTAGCTGCGTAGTTTACTGGCCGCTGAGGCAAATTCGCAGTCTGATCCCTCTAGGAGCAAATAGCGCCGATGAAGGAGTTGGTGTGCGGATAAGTGACCTGATCAGGATCATGACCGCGGTGTATTCTTGAGAATGCGAATCCCCCCTGGCTAAAGTGCTTGTCCCTCCGAGCAAGGTCACTAATCAGACCGCTAGGGACGAAAAATAGTGACATTTGTAAAAGCAAGCCGAGCTCGCAGCAGCGAAATTGGAATGGACTCTTCTAATACCAAAGAGGACAGACTGGGGCCGAATGTCTTTATCTTTCTTCTGGTCGGCTACGAGGTCGGGAGGAGCGGTTAAAGGGGTGGGGCATCCTGTTGCTGTCAAGGTATCATGGGCTGGACCACTTTATATAGGTCTGTAATATAAAGTGGTCCAGACTATACCTTGACAGCAATTAAGCCCCTGTAAACTGCTAAAGACTCATCCATCTCTTGTTCGTGGTCCTTCTTTCGGATATACAATGTGTCTAGTGCAGAAAGGTGCCAGGGGACGATTGTGGGCCATGAGGATGTGCCCTTACTTGGGGCCAAGGATCTGCAAGATAAAAACATCAACTCCTTCGTGCTCCGGAAACGCATGCTGTGGCTTCACAGGAGCTTATAGGAGTTCGCAAAATGACCCCCTTCCAGTAGCCGAACTGAGGGTCGGCTCGGAGGGGGGGGGGAGACATTTTCGCTTGACATGATTTGTTGACCCATTTAGATGGCCTTTTCTTGGGTTGACAGGTTTAACCATGTTGGCTCGACGAACTTGCTCCGGCTTTACAAGTGTTCACAGCTTTCACCAGAGGGAGACCTGTAAACCAGAAGTAGGGAATCAGTGGAACTGCAAATACCCCCCCCCCCGTTGTCGAAAACAGCCGCCGGAATTATGTCCATTTTCCTTTACAGAACGGGTACGTTTTGTAATTTACTCTCGAATTCGGTGAATTTCTTGTGAATTTGTAGCCATTTGTGCGCGGCCTCTACCCGGATTCAAAGTTTCCCTGCTGTGCACCCTCACTTTTATGGAGAAACTTTTTATGCGACTCTTACTGAGTAAAACTCTAGTCAAACCGGTTGTATACGAGTTCTCACAACTGCTACGTCCTAATGCGTTCAGCATCGTCGCAAACGAGAATCCGGACCTCTTTTTCGCTGCTCAATCGCTTGGAATTGATATAGACTACTGGATATCTGCAGGTCATAAAAAGCTCCATACGATCTACATTTCTTGGGCTTGGAGGGGTATTTTGCGCTCTTGCTGGATTCTTTTGTTAGTTCATGTTAAAAGACAGGTTTCGGTTTAGTCAGACCTGTGAACTCCTGTGAAAAAGTGAAAGTGCTCGAATGAGCCAGTTCGGTCACATGAATTTACACGTCTACACAAGTGGCCTGGATGGAAAGCTGAATATCTTTCGGCGCTCCCACCAAGGCGAACAGAGCACATTTATCTTACGATAAGGCTGACGGACACGGACCAAAGAGGTTCCTGTTTCTGTACCGTTTTTCCACGCACATGGGTTTCCCAGGAGCGATGTGATGACATGCACAGCATAGGAGGTCTTCAAGTGGACGCGGGCCGATAATTGAGTTCTTTGTGGGTGCGCTTGAACAAGCCAAAGACAACAATCAAGACCACATCAGAAGAAAAAAGAATACGATGACCGATGGCGGATTCACCCAAATCATAGTGCAAGGAACTGGAATGAACAATGGGACGAGACGTAATGACGGTTTCATCAGCCCGCTTCGTGTCGAGGAGTTTCACTCATAAAATGAAAGGATAACCACCCCCCGTGCAACATATAATCTCATGACCATACACCCTGTATCCAGGAGATAGACTGGTCGTGACTGCGTACTTAGTGGTCGGCGCGGGAGTGGCCTTGAAAAAAGTTGGTATCGTGTCAACGAATGAAATGATTCGTTGTTTGTACTCGGAACCAAATGGATTTTATTCACATATGAAACCGAAGCCTGACGAAGTCGGGTAATACTAGGGAGGAGCAGAAATTCTCGAAAACGGTGTCACTAACGCTACAAAGTCCGCAGTCACGACCCATCTCACAGTGGGTTACAAAGCGTGGAACAGGTGAAATAAGCCCTTTCCGTTAACACTGTTGACCACTTTTATGTTTGTAGGCCTGTTCGCAGTATTCCGCATTCCACTTAGATCCTTTCTAAGTTCCTTTGCTCCTATCTTTCTCTTAACTAGGTCAAGTAAAAGACAAGAAGTTTCTATACTACCCAAAGCAGGCAGAACAGAAAAAGTAGATTAAGTTCTCATACAGGGTCCAAGAACATCGCATGTCTCACTGGGGATCAGCCAGAGCGAAGGAGGTCTTTGTTTCGCGCTGGAGAAAGAGGATGTACTGGCTGTGGTGGGAAATTTTCGCGGTCATGGAAAATTTTGGAAAAGTGGTAGAATGTCGGAAAAACTCAGAAAAGTTGTAGACAGGATGGTGGATGGGTAGTGAGGGTCGCATAAGAGGAGTGAATTTTTGGGGATGGGGTGACATTCTGCTGCAGCAGGACTCAAAAACTGATGGTGCAACCTACGGTACCTCGCGGTAGGGTGGTGTGCTGAGGATATTCATGTCTCAGTGCCTTGAGGCTAAGCGCAGTGCGACTCTAACCCTAACCCCCAGCATCTTTGTAGTCTGGTGGAATAGGAAGGAGGAGGAAGCTGCCAGCGCTAGGGTTTTTTATACAGCTAACTCTGGTGTATCAAAGGAGAACTTTATGCATGCAGGTCATCGGTAATGGGCTCTCTAGCAAAAATGTGGGTACTTCTTGAGCGGACCATGAATGTAATGAAAAACGCAGAAGGAAGCGACGACAACATCAAGAAATCCAGCCTGCTAACTCAGAGACGTGCGAGACCGGGCAATAAAAGAGATTGCTCGAGAGAAATTAGAGAGAATTAGAGAAATAAGCCACGAGTGTACAGCCGTGATCCGTGTAACCGATAGGGCGTGCCGAGGCTTGGAAGAGAGCCAGGACAGATTCGCTTAGTACAACCAAGTCAGAATATACACCATTGCTGGAATACAAGGGCTATTGAAGCTGCGCTCTCAACGCACACGCCTTCTCTTTTACATGCACCAGCACTGTACCCCTGGCATAACGTCGGTATGATCCTCAGGAGCCTGCGCCCGACTCAAATGCGCTACTTCTCTATTTTCTCCCTAATCGTGACTAGTACTTTTAATAAGCTTGACCGGAGTTCACAGGGTGCCTGACAGGTTTAGAACAAGGCCTGCAGGGCGTTGACAGTTTTCCGGTATTCACACGCATGCACTTTACAGGATTCACCATGCTGACATGCGCTTACAGGGGGTGCCCCCCCCCCGAGGTTATCAGGTTATTAGCGCCAAAGGAAGAAATTCTATCCGTCAGATAACCGGGCAATATGTCTTTACTAAGGAAAAGGGAAAATGCGAGTTAAGAAGACCTAATGAAGCCGTTCACTGAGGAAACTATTAGTATTGTTGTTCGAAAAGTCCTGCGACACTTTGATTGAATTGTTCTAGAAAAAGACCAAAATCATTTTGGATGTTTTTATCCCTGATTAGTGGAGACTGTCCTCTGGGGTTTCTGCACATGGGTATATCATGACTTTGTGGAAGTTTTCAAAGCTTAAAAGTCCCTCAGAGGTCGAGGGATCAGGCTACGCCAAAAGATCATGGATTTCGATCAGAGAATGCGACCGTACCCAGGTTATTTAACAAAGTTAGCAGCCTCTAATTACCACCTCCTTTGGTCCCTATCGCATCCTTTAAAGAAGCAAAAATTCCGAAAATCGACCTCAACTCGAGAATGAGGTCCACCTCTTCTTTTTATCATAGTTGCCGTAGTTCTATGAGAATGGAAATGAGAAGCTGTGCAAAAGAAGGGCACTAGTCCTAGTCATCAACTGCGGTTACCTTGTAGATTGGAGATGTCTTTTAGTGACAGAAAATTTAGTCCGAAAAATTTGGTCAAAGTGTCGCAGGACTTTTCGAACAACCTAATACATAGTATGGTTCCTCAGCATTTTTGCGTGGCAAGGAGGCACGTCCATGCTGTTATATGGACCCATCTTAGGGTTGAGTTTTTACTCAGTTCATCGCAAATAATGCCCTCGAGAGAAGCTCTCCTAGGAAATAACAATAACAAGGAATTCGGAGTAAATCTTTCGGCCCTGAAGAGCTGACCCAATCGAATGTCCGCAATTGCTGCAAAATGAGCGTGCGGATTTGTTCTGACTACTCCTCGATGTTAAGGCATACCGTGAGGCCTCCAGAACAAAGCTAACGTCGTTGGGGGAATCTCACTTACGGGGGAGGGGTATCGGACATGGTTGCTGGGAGGAGAGCGTACTCTATTGGCGAAAGGTTTTCACAAGTCGGGATAAAGTTTTTCCCAGTCGTTGACTTCTGTGGGTTTTTCACTCCATGTCCGCTATGTTCCCCCCCCTCCCCACCCATCGGCTCGGGGGCAGTGTTCTCGGGAAAACTGGCTAAACTGCTGGCAAACCGGAAAAAGTGGTAGGAGGTTGGGGAATACTTGGGAAGATGACAGTTAGGATGGGGAACGCGGGGGAGGAGGGGGTCCTAGATAAATAGATTCTAGATAGATGCGTGAGAGCAGACTACCAGGATAGGGAATTTGAAGGGGGGGAAATACGACCCTGCTCGTGCATGTCCTTGGAATGGTCAATGAAAGGGCAACGAAAGTGATCATTCTTGAACTGCACAAAGGTTTAGAACAAGTTTGTGGTAGGAAGGGGTAAAAGCGCCTATTCGCACGCCTACAGGCTTGATGAGGGTGGAAGGTTCGTGCTAAGCTAGCAGATGAGCTTTTCTACTGGCACCCCCCCACCTGTATGAGCAGAACTACCACGAATACTAGGGCCGAATTGATTATGACGTGGGCTCCAAGTTGTCTGTATTTTACACTACTACTCTGATTAAACAGTAATACCGTCTTTCTATCAGCTCCTTCTAGATCCTTCCAATCCTTCTCTGAACAACAATGACGCGGATACATTGGCGTTTTTCAAGTGATGCTTAATGACACGAATATCCCCAGCTAAGTACCGCTAAGCAACGCCTCTTGACTCCGCCTACAAAGGCAGATATAGCCGGCGCTTAGGAGCAGGCGCGGACTCTCAGCAGCTTCATGAGCTTTCTTGTTCCTCACCTGACTGTTTCACAGAGTCTCCTCAACTCGCATCTTTCCTTCTTCCTATTAGAGTATTACCCGAGTCTCTGATAGGTGGAAAGCCCTCCTTGGCGCTAGTAACCAGGGGGGGCATACCTGTACGTCTTTGTCAGTTTACCCAATCCTGTAAACGGTATTCACGTGAATACCAGGGCTGCACTTTTAACACCCTGTACAGCCTTGTTGTCACCGTGCAAGCACCCTGTGAACTCCACACTTGCTAAACTGACTGGCGATGATTTGGAAGAAAGGTACTAATTACGTCTACACGACATTTCGCCAAGCCTGACAGGAGTTTTTTAAGGGTACATTAACAGATTACAGGACTCGCGTGGATAAATTGGCGTTGTGAAAAGGTGTTGCCCCCTCCAAACAGCGCTTCTTCCTTCTATTAGATAGAGCTTGGTTCGTCGCAGTGGCAGAAATTGTATGTACCACCAAAAGTGAGCGAAGAGGCCGGCTAGGGTTGTTATTCCGAAGCAAGCTCCACCCATCAGTGTCGAAAGTGCCGCGCTCATTTCGGCATGAGAGAGTGGTCGAGCATGTTCTGTTCTCTTGCCATTTACCTCTAATCCCTCCTGCGCTCGCACTGCCTCTTCGCCTTTCAGTTATAGTCCACGTTAAAATCACTTTTGAAGATGGGAGGCCTTTATTTGGGGCATAATTGCTGGCATGATCTGCCTCCTTCGGTGGGTGGAATTAGGGTCTTAGGGTTCACAGTTGACCACCACTAAAGATTCGCATTCGCGGAAATATGGGTTTCAGGCCTCAGGCAGGACACGGGGACAACGAAAGCCGGCCCTCTGGCCCGATCACTGGTACAACCTATAGCGTCTCACCCAAGTGGCGTCTGCTTCCAACTGCTTGTAGGTGAGTTGAATGCAGTTTTTCGACTTGAAGCGCAGCACCAGTCACTGCTGCCCTCTCGGCATTCTATAGGTCAGACGTGGGTTCAATCGCTCTTGGTTATCTGGAGAGAGGGGAAGTTCGTGCGCATCTTAAGAAAGATAATGGGCTCTGTTAATTTTAGCCTTACTAGCCTTGAAAGAGCTCTATGACTTTTGAGGGAGAAGGCATTAATCCATCCATTTTCCTGATGCGCCATGCATTCCACTCCTAGTCAGAATCGTACCGGCCTTTAGGGAACGATTTTGCCTATTCAAAGCTCGCATGGGTCAACTGATGAATAGCCGGTGCTCCACCTCTCCACGATAAGTTGGATATTTACTCGTTGGCGCTGTTTGGCTTCAAAGGGGCATTTTGCGCTTTCTCTAGCTCCTTATTTTAGTTCATGTTAACATCAGGTCTCACTTTGGTCGGGCTTGTAAACTCCTTTGAATAGTTCGAGTGAGTTACAGGGTTTCGCTGCGCCGGACTTCTCTCCCCCTCCCTCCCCTCCGCCCCCCCCCCCCCCGCGGAGAGAAGAAAAGTTCGGTTGCACAGCAGAATCCATCAGACTCGCGCTCTGATCAATGTCTTGCAACGTCCACGTTACCTAAAGCTTCAAAAATCATGCTCACAGTCGTAAATAGCTCTCACAATTTGCTTCTACCTATAAATTACGTGGCGCTGCGAAATAACACATTAGAACGGACCGTAGTATTAATTATTAATAACTACTGTCAACTGTTATTTACAACATTGCTACAACATAGAGAAGCGAGCGTTCACATGATCTTCACCCCCCTGAGTGTTATAAGAGCACCCTGAAAATATCCATTTGAATCCCATTATCCCCCATATTCGTCTGCTATTCGTGGTTATTAGGAGTCTAGGCAAAAAAGCTTCCCAAACCGGACCTATTCAATTAGCTCCTATTGTAAAGCAGTTCACGTGACTGTCCTTCTTCCATTTACCCCACCAATGCTATTACCACACCTTTTTACCCACAATGAATGGGGTAAAAGCCACCATACGAGCCGTCGTACTTTTGTCTAATAGCTTTTTGAAACCACAGGGTCGAGAGGCCCCAGGGGTCGATCTTCTCATCACCTCCTCCTCCTCCTTACCTTGTCCACACTTTATCGATTCTTCTGGGATCGAGTGACACAAACTACTCGCAGTACCGCCGTGCTTAACTTCTCTGCTACTACCAGCAGAACCGCTTATGGGTAATGATTGTACAAAACAGCTAAAGTAACCATCCCAGGGATAGAAATTGCTTCAGTCTGAAGCCTTTTGAGAAAGGGTGTAGAATCCAAAAGTCCAAGCTCTCGAGTTTGAGAACAAGAAAATAGGCCAAGACTTCTGGCCCTTGAATCTGGCTAGCTTGCCCCATATAAGCCCGTGCCGAGAGAGGGCGCTATTCGGCTTGGGGATGGGTGAGAAGGGTGGCACTTTCGCTGTTTCGTGCTGTCGTGTCCAGCCATCAAGTAGAGGTTTATGTAATCTGTGAAGTAATGGAATGATACAAGTTAAAGTTTGTAGTGACTGCTTGCCAGCTCCTGTAAAACAATGAACACCGCAGTGAGTAGCAGTGAATTCCGGAAAGTCTCAACTCCTCCATCCCCCCCCCCCAAGACAAAGCGTTTGAGTCACCAGTTTTACGCGGAAAAAGGCAACTCAGTTCCCACTAGGGAGAAAAGCAAGACATATGGCGAGCGGAACAGACTTGGGACAGAAACTTGTGGTTTTTTCCGGGCTGGAGCTCAGGCTAAGCGTTTCGATGGGTTATATCTTGCAGCCGTTTTCTTATGGTTTTGAGGGCTCAATGTTGCCAGATTTAGCTAAAAGCTTGCAACATGCAAGTGTAATTTGATTAGATCGCTAGAGCCTTTGCAGCTGTTGATGGGGTTCTTCTAATTCCAAATTGTTAGAGACAGTGTGGAGAATGAGGCTCGGTCGGATTGATGGTCACCTACAATTAATCCCGGACAGCCGAGCTTTTTCTATGGCACTCTCTTCCTCTATAGTCTGTTCTTCGCTCACATTTTTGCCTCGTAGTGGAATGCCAAGCCAAAATCACCCTGAATCTTCTATTTGACAAATGGGCGCGAACAAGCTTTTCCGGAACAGGAACAGGCAGGAACGCTTTACAAGACAGACGGCTCATTTTCCGTCGCGCCAGGGGGGGGGGGGGGGGGGGGGGCGCACTTCCACTTCTACTCAGAATCGTATGGTTATTTGAGTAGCAGTTTGACCCGTCCAAATTCGTAGTTGTCGAGAACATTGGTCAGCGTTTTTATCCCACTGACTTTTCGAAGTAGCTAATACTGTCTTCATCGCCTCCGCTTATCGCCTTCATGGTGGTAAAGCTACTGCGACCTGTACCTGAGACTCGCTTTCCAGGCTGTCTATTCATTTGTTCATCTTCCTACTCATGGTGTCAAAATCTCATTTTGGCCACTGAGGTGGTTATAGGCGGCAAAGTGAAACCGCCCACCACGGGCAACAGGCCCAGGTGTCAAATAACAGATCGCCGTGCAGTACGGGCTTTATTTCATAAAAAGAGAGGTTCTTTTTCAAGAAGGTGTGATCCTTAAGAAAAAAGAACTGATGGACTCGCAGAGATAAGCACTACCGGCCTTATTCTCCTTTGTTTTCCTACGATTTTGCCGCTCGCACTCCTGATATACTATGAGTGGTTGGCGTGAGTTTATCCTCGCCCTTTGAGGAGGATATTCCTAGAGGATAAGCAGGTCTTAGGGAATGGGAAAAGAGTTAGCCGCAAAGCGCTTTATCTCTTTGCTCCGGATTGGGTTTCAGTCTATTATCTCGTTTTCCCCCTACAACTTGTATACAGACCCGGGGACTCTGATCCATTTGTGATTTGAATGAATGGGCTCACAGCTACGCAGCGTGCACTTCCTCAACCCAAGAGTTGCACAGAACAGATCTGATTCGTGATTGGTCCTCAGGTGCTCTTCACTCCTGCCGCTGCGACACGCCAGCGCGCACTCCAACCACCAGCCAGCCAACCAAACGCGTTGCTTTTGAGCGCAAGCACTCTCTCACTTTCGGTGGTTCTCTTCTTCTGACTGCTTGTTCGTTGCGGGGTCTCGTTTATCGACACAATGCTGCTTACCTTAGAGAGGATAGCGCGGGTGGATATGGGGACGGCACCCGGACATCATCACCCTCCAGCCCCGTTCCCGTGCACAGTTGAGCAGAGAAAGTGGCACGCTACTACAACAGCGGACCTAATGCGCCTCTCACTTGAGAAGGACGGGGTGATTTTACAGAAGGTCTTCGATTGCACAATGAATTGCAGATAGACTCAATAGTACCGTCATCTGTTCCTTCATGGCTCCTTGACCTCCGCTCGGTCTCCTGTTTGCACTAACCTTCGCCAAAGGACTAATTTCGAACCTCTCGTCCTGGTAAAATAAAAGAAGTCATGGAGAGAAATCTATAGACCTGGCAGCTTCCTTGGACGGCCTTTCCGAATTTTATGACAGCAAAAGCTATATCCTGGCCTCCCCCCTAGCTCACTGAACGCTTCTTTTCGAGATCTAAGATCTAAATCGCTGCAATTTGAAGTGGCAAAAACGATAGTGCACTGAAAAACTGAAACTCGTGATAAGACCATAGTCTTGGTTGCGATGGGCGGAAAACTAGGGGGGGCGGTTAGAACTGCCACTTATGAATTGCCACAGCGCCTCCGTTACTGTACTGGAAGAATGTTGCCAACAAATGGATATTCTAGGAGGAGGGTAAGATACATGTACAAGGGACGCCTTGCGAGTGCCTTGAGCGCTGGAGACCTGGCTTATAATGGGGGCAGATGCGTTCCTGTAGGCCTGTATGACCCTGTAAAGCATTTGAGGGCGTGCCCGCCTGTCATTCTCATGACGTGACTTCTGCCTTCATTAAGATCCTCCAGGTCGTACCCTGAGTTTTCCCTGTAATTAGACCGCTTCGCCTGCGCTTTCTAAACTTCGCCTTGAACCCCGCTGTTGCCATTCTAGCGCTCCCACTCAGGCCAGTTCCAAAACAACTGGCTTGCCTTTTCTTTTTCAAGCACTCGCTGCCTCACTCTGGCCAATTTGTTCCGAAAAAACTGCTGTTCCTTTTCTTCATCCACTATCCCAATCCACTTCTTTTCTGTGAACTTTCCTCTTTCCAAATTGCCCACATCCCTTCTACCCCCACTAATTAGAATTAATAGTACTACGAACGGGCTGCCGTAGCTCAATTAATAACAATGAGGTTTACTAGAAGTCTTTAGTGGTTGAATAAGGCAAGTGTGGCATTTTAAATTGACTGACTGGTTCTCGGGAGTAATTTCCTGATCTCAGTTCATTTTTCATTCTATTTGTGCATTACCAGTTTTTTTATGAGTATAATCTGCAAATGCAGCGGAATTATAATCAGTCCTATTAAGGTATCAGATATGATAATGGAATTACAATTATACTTTATCTCTGATCCCTGAAACGCATTATGTCTGCAATTACGGACAAGATATGCAAGAGCTGTCAGAAGTGACCAAAGCGATCGAATTTCTCATCAGGCTACATCTTACGTCAGGAATCCCCAAAGGGGGGGGGGGGTAAGTCGTACTTGATCGCAGGGAAAGGGGGTTATATTCCGTTCTGAGTGGTTTCCGGTTCTGGACTTTTGTTGGTGCGTGAAAAAGGGGTAGAAAGTGGAGGAGAATTCAGGAAGATGGTGGGGAAGTTTCGAAAGGGGTTTATGGCACCAGAGGAAGAAGTGTTGAGCAGGGTCGTATATTGCCGAACTTTCTTCCGAAGGCAGGGTACCCTGCCTCTAATAGACGTCATAACAATCGCTACATGGCAAGTTTATGCCATCACCATGGCAATTACCCCTCACATCCCAAAGATGAGGAAGGGGCGTGGCTACTTACTTCCCATAAACATGGCGTAGGCTGCGTTTTTCGTGGCACATATCCTTGTGAGAGTTAACATTTTCTCTTGGGCTGGACAAAGACATGGTTAGTATTGTTCCAGGACGGTAATATCCCAAAGGTACCGCAATCGCAGCCAGGGTTTATAAAGAGTACTCAGCCACGCCCTCTCTCATCTCTGGGATGTAAAGTACAATTTCATGATGCAGAATTGAGCTTATACTTGTTCTAATCGAATTGATAAAGGAGGAATAAAGGATGATGTTCTCGCCTTGGATTATCCCTTTGTTTAATGTGGCACGCATTCTACTTCCTTTCAAAATCTTGTGCTTATTGAATGCGATGTGGCCTATACAATGACTTAGAGGAGCCGTCTGCGATGACCTATGAAAATGCAAGAGGTTATATGCAAGGTAGTGCGGTCCGGAGTGGACAACCCTGTGCCAGTTTCGCGGCGGAAAGTTGTACGGTAAAGGGATTAAGGCGCAAAGTTGCTTCAGTGGTACATCCCTTTTTCCAGTGACTCCGCCTCCAGACTCCGCCTCCAAAGTCGGCCTTCCAGCCAAAAGTAATGCTCCCGGGCAAGTATCATGGAGTGGATGCATTCAATGTCTCTTGTAGAGTCATAGGGTTCATTACTGGGAATCAGCCGACGGGAATCGTCCCAGCGTTCGGTCTTTTCGGTCTTTTACCTCTACAGTTGTTTGAGGCTAGAGGAGGCCTGACGAATGCGTTTCCAACGTTCCCTTTGGCATTTTCTCTTCATAGATGGTTCACTTGGCAATTTTCTTCCACATTTCTGCAAAATCACCTAGGCTTTTCATCGCGGACCGTGCCTTTGAGGGGCCCAGTCTAGGTGCAGGTCAGTGCTCTTATCCTCCCAGACGAATCTGGTACCAATTTACCGTCCCGGGAGCAGAAGGCTTGGTTGGCCTGGGCGGGTGTCGACCTGGGATTCGAACCCAGGACCGCGCGAGTGGTAAGCGCGCCACTTGTCACTACACCACTTCCACCTCGATTGAATTAATAGGTGGTGTGAATGCTTGCTGACTTTCGAAGACAGCCACCTTTCAGACCTCCTTTCAACCCTACTTTTGATCCTGTACCCCGTGCTCGATTGGTCCTTCTACAGGCACTTGTGGAGCACGTCGTACGCTGCGGATCTTCAGCGAGAGGATCGTATTGGTCACTAGTAAGGAAGGAGGTCGTATTCGCCTCCATGAAGAACGGTTCAATTGCTGACTTTTCTTAAAGGGATAGGAGTGCAGGAAGCTGTAGATAAGATGGGAAGGGGAGGGAGAGGAGGAAAAGAGGGTCTTATCAGAGCAGGAAATTTCAAGGGAAACGTATCTAGCAAAGTTTCTCTAACGCTCGAACGTGCCCTGATTAATAAGCGTTTCCGTTCTTAGACCGTTCTTTTCGGCGAAAAATGACAAAAGCCAAGACGTTGGCGTTGAGGTGACGTGAACTTGGCATTCAAGCGTCAAACTTCTTTCCCGGGAATTTCCTCGTCAACATCTTATTAGGTTGAATCTGTTCAGTAAGCGTGAACTGCTTCCGGATCTCATGTGCCTTGCCAATTACATTGTCTGCCCTTTTTGGGATGGCGGATTTAGAGCATACCCGTACGTTGAATTCTCAGCTGGAGAGTCGCGCCATATTTGGCCTGGACTGTTTTTATTTGTAGACTTCTTCCGCCACATACCAATTTTGCTGTCCCCTCCTCGAGTATCTTAGGAAGGGGCACAAAATTTAATCGTAATACTGGGAAATGGGTAAGTGGCTGGGAGACTAGGAAAATGGTGGGTGTTATGATGTCGCACCGGGGTGGGCTTCCTTGGAGGTACGTGCTTGCATCACTTTTTTCTCCAATAGCGGGACGTACCCTTGATGCTCGTTGATAGTACGGCTGAAGCACCGGGTGTGAACCTTGACAACACAGTCCGCGATCAGCTATGGAAGCTGAAAACATGGCCTCGGGAGGGTAGTGTGGTCAGCGACGAACAACCTTTCAGGGTAAAACATTGTATGGGAGGGGCGCTTCAGCGCAATATCGGTCCAGTGACGCCTCCTTTTTTCCAGTGACTCCGCCCCCAGACCTCCTACAGGGCTCGGCTTTCAGTGAAAAACGAAACGGCCGGATGAAAAAGGACGAAAATCGTCACTTGTACGGTCGTAGAGTTCTTAGAGAATCTGCTGGGCCAACGAGGGCGCACGGTTTGAGATAGAGTTCATCGGGCACGTACAAACTGGGACCCAAAAGGGGTTCTATCTAGGGCAGCTGGCATGTTTTTTTCCTTTTTTTCTTCACTATCGAGCTGCTCAGCACCTCGTCCTATATATTCCAACCCCTAATCCACTATCTGTGATGGCGGATGATCGCGAGCTTTGCCTTTGAGCAGCAAATGTGGGTCCCATTGCTTTATTATTTGGCGCAGTTTGGTTTTGTGGGGACACCAAATAGCATTTCAAGGGCGCGACTAGTTGAAGTGAGGTCCGAGTGCTAGTTCCAAGGCACAGTAATAGACAGGTAACGTTTGGAAGAGAAGTTGTGTGCATTATATGGCGACCCTATAGCTAAGCAACATAGCGTTGTTGCTGTCCTAATGCTAGTTACTTTAAATTGTTACGTCCTCACAGGAGGCTAAGATGTGGTCAGACGACCTGTTTTTTTAAAAGGGCATAGGGGTCAAGGGCCAAACTTGGATCTAGTCCCACCCAGGCCATCCAAACTATTGATGCCTTCTAAACCAGTCAATTCGTACTATAGCACGACCTTCTTCTTTTTGGAACAGATTCTGAATCTTTCATCCGTCTCGCCACAAGGTGGGCTGGCTCTGGTAAGTCAGATGCTTACCGGTCAGACAGCTGTGGCAAGCATCTGACCACATCTGTCTAACTGGTAAGCACGTTTTACAGACTTTTTGGCGAAAAAGGTCCGAGGTACTGCTAACTGGGCGGGGATGGCCGTAATGCAAGTGACATCTAACCGCGCTATGGTGAAAGTGCTTCGTAAAAGCTCCGAATGGATGATAGGAAGTTCATCGTGCTCCTCGAGCACAGGGAATGCATCGAGGGTGTCAAATAGCGCTTTTCCTCTTATGTTTTCAATGTCTATGGAATGCGTAAGTGCAGTGGTAATTCTAGAAGTTTCATGGTAACTTTTGTCTCAGGTGAACGAGAGTGGGATAATACTACAAAAGGAGCTCCTTAGTCTTTACTGGAACAAGACAATAGCAATTAAGAGAATTTGTAGTTCCTACGAGGTGCCACTTCATAGTAACAAACTCATTCTGCGTAAGAATAGTTTTACGTACGTCATCACGGCTCCTTGTATTTACATTTCATGAATAAATTTGCTCGCTTTGGATTCCATGCCACTATCGCAGTCGGAGCAGTTGAAAATATTCATTTTATTTTATCCACTAGCCAGCTCTTTTGCGTTCCGGCAGATTGCATAAGATTGTGCTCTCTTCTGAACTAGGTTCAATTTTGTCTGAGGAATAAAATTTTGAGTTCTGTGGGACGGAGTTTTATCATCGCTAGAATGCTGAGTTATGTCAAAAGTCTTCACCACGGACGGGAAATTGGACCTGGAATCAAGAGTTTTGCACATAACTCAGCTTTCCTACAATAACTTCCGGGGCTGCGAACAACCCCTAAGAGTTGTTTTTGGGATCGTTTACCCTACTTCAACGGCCTCCCATCAATTTGAATGCTTCTGATACTTCTTTGTTTGGATAGCTTATGCTTATGTTAGTGAGCCCGGGCTCTGAGAAGGGTACCTCGGTGGAATAAAAGATGTCCTTCACATTAATAGTATTCCACATTCTCTTGCTGGTAGGGACGAGGGAAGGTAGGATGGACAAACTTCACAACAGAGTGCAAATGAGGGCGTCGCTCATTCTAACAGACTTTCACCATTATCACTGCTTCAACTGCTCTGTAATCCTGAGGTGTTATAGAGCGGAAGGGGAGTGAAGAAAGGAGAAGGTTGCCTTCAGCACCAGGTTACTTTATTCTTCTGAGAAGGGTAATTTCGGGGCTTACCAATGCCCGTGTACTTCTCGTCGTCTGTGGGGGACATGTCGCTTATTTACCCTTCCCCTCTGAACTCGGAGAAACGCAGCGGCACTTTTAAATGCGATCATTCGAAACTCAAAAACCACCCAAAATTGATATCCTGAAGTACTTAAATTTTTTGTACTGCATAATTATTATGATAAATTCACGACATTGTCCTTCTGCAGCAAACTTAGCAGGCGTAGTAAGACAAAATTTTATACGTCACTGTTACTAATTTTACTATTGTCACCAATTTATGATACTGTCCCTCTGTGGCGAAAAATAGGAGCTAACAAAATACAAAACCGCCAGTAAAATCTTCATTGTCTCAGAAACAAATTCATCATCAATCCTTTAGAGCTCCATCTCTAGAACATTTGGGACCGGAACTCTCCCTGGTCTTGCATTTAAGCCAAATATGCGGCTCGCAATAATAGAAGCTAGCCATATCAGAGTTTCGTGCTCCAGATCCTGCATCATTTCTGAACGATTAATTACCATGTCATCCCAACTTCCCTTAGTTTAGGTTATCATGTTAACTGAACAAAATAGCCAAAGAATAGAGCCTCTGACGCTAATTATTATTCT